>JAOBRD020423325.1:0-18859 GCA_027575215.2 Hydrozoanthus sils | reverse complement strand
ATTTTTTAGGGTGGAAAATTTTTATCCCTTGGTATTTTTTAGGGTGGAAAATTTTTATCCCTTGGTATTTTTTAGGGTGGAAAATTTTTATCCCTTGGTATTTTTTAGGGGATTCGGGGGACTTTTCCAATGGTCATCCCTACCTACCTTTTAACCCCAAAATACTCCCCGCGGGACCTAATTTCAAACTCGCTACATTGTCACCTACACTTTTTTTTGAGAACAAACCTTAACTTAAAAACACTGAGACTATAATCGCCCAAACAATAAGAATAAAAACAAATTAAGAACAATGTGAGGCAAAACTGAGAATAACTATTGATAAGTAAAAAAAAACTGAACCGCGTTGTCCGTGTATGTGTACTATATCACATACTTCAAACATGGCAACTTGTATATCTATAGTTTCAGACACTTGTTCAAGTTCACTACAGAGTTTTCCATTCAGTAAATTATTGTAATCTAGCTTGCAGACCTCATGGCAATTTTTAACTAGTGAGACGTTAACTTTGCAGAAATCAGATATTCAATCGTTTGAACTAGGCCCTTGGACTCATCTGTTGTATCTTCTTGCAGGGCTTTTAAGATTCTACCCACAAGATCACATTGATCGTGAAGATACAAATGGTATGAAAACTGTAAAGAAATTTCAGCATCACTACCTTGTAGATGAACAGTTAGAGTTGTCAGTTATAAAATCAGAAACTGTAGTGTCTGTGTTTCTCTTTTACTATTTGAGTATGGTTGTGTTTGCATTATTAGGATACATTTAATTGATTGTTCCATTGACACCAAAACAATCAGATAAAGATATTTTTCCAAGTAACTTAAATATCTATTTTCGCAAGCTCTGATTGGTTCCCGTATCCTGATATCCAAGAATGTTAGTTGATTTTGAGGCGGTAGTCAAAATGGCGTTGCTGTCTTGGTCAAAAATAGACGAGAAAACTTTTTTTGAACGAAGAATTCATATACTTTATAAAGGTTATTCTTTGTGCAAGTTTATTTGATTGAAACCCAACTACTTAAAAAATTAATTGAACCAAAAGGAATTAAAAGCAAGGAATTAAGAAGTGATTTCTGAAGTTAATTTCCAAGTATTAAATATTATTTGTTCAGTGAGTTGTGAAACAGAAGCAATCTTTTGATTCTTCAGCGGCGCTGGATGAAATTATTGAAGCAGAGAAAAGTGTTGAAGAGACAATGAAAAAACTGGTAAGAATACAGAATCATGTTCGATGTAGAAATGTTCAGTCGTGTAGGAACTTTATAGTGAATATTTAATTTGAGGGTAGGGAACGTAATAGGTTATTAAAGGTAGACAGAGACATTGTTGGGGTAACAAGAATCAGACGTTTTTTTAAGTTAAGCAATTTAAGAGTTGGCAGCGCAGTGGCCAAGCAGTTAGCGTGTTCAACTCGTAGTCCCAGAGTCCTGACTTTGTTCCAGCCGACTCAGCTGTATAAATGAGTACCAGTTCTGCTGGGGGCTAACCTGCGATAGATTAGTGTCCTGTCCAGTAAGTCAACGACTTTCATTTGCTTAGTATTACAGAAACTGGGGATAAGTGCTTGCTAACGGGCCACTTGGCCTCAAGAAAGTATTTAATTGGAGACTTCAAAAGTGAAACTATACTCCTTGCTACCAAATCTGTTGCTCGTAAAGTATTACTAGACTGTTCAGCTAAAGTGTGTCTACTCAACTGCAGGAAAACTTCCAGAAGGTAATCGAGTTGCAGCGAGATCTGATTGGTGTGGAGAATCTCGTCCAACCAGGCAGAGTGAGTACTGTATATTGTACTATTTTACTGTTACTTGGCAATATCAACTAATTTGAGCCTTAGCTTTTTGTTGGAGCAAATTTTCTAACAGGGGGAGGGGAGGGGAGGGGAGGGGGGGCGACATTCAAAACGTCAGCACTCTAATGCTTCTCCAGAAAGTACTAAAGCTGCTTTGTTGAAGCAGCGCCTCAGAATTCCAGGTTTTATATTACCAACTATCGGTTCGGTATTACCGAGTTCGTACTGATGCACTAGAGAGTAACTTTAAAAGTAGTGTATGATTTAACCAAATAGTGTTGTCCTTGAGTGACGCATGTTTAAATACAGCATATAGATTCAAGTGTGGCTTTGCCACTGGAAATGGGGAAAAATCCAAGTTTGGCGATCTACAGCATAAACAAAGAACCCATAAACCCACACAAAGGAGAGAGACAAAATCTCTGATCTCGGTAGGATTGGAACCCACGATCTATGAAACAGATCTACGTCGCTCTAACTAACTGAGCTATAGGGTCAGCTTGGAGTTTTGTCGTGGGATATTAAGGACAGTTAGCTCGTCCCAAGCCTAGAAATAACGAAATAGAGTTCTCCTTGAGTGGCATTTCCAGTGACAAGGCCTCACTCGATTCTGTGTAGTGTGTGATTTGTTTGAGTTTTCAGCTAATAGTTCCATGTTATTTTCGTAGGAGTTCATCAGGGAAGGCTGCCTACAGAAAATGTGTCGAAAGGGACCCCAACCTAGAATGTTCTTCCTGGTAAGTTGACTTGCTGCTGAGAGGAATTCACTTGCACTCATACTTAAATTGGTAGTTTGACTGTGGGGTAAATAATTCATTCAAAGTTTGCTTTGTAAACTCGAGTTTTATCTCAGTTTGTGTGTTCAGTTCTCAGACATCCTGCTGTACACATGTAAAGGAGTCACTCTCACCAACCAGTTCCGTGTAAGAGGACAGTTACCTCTGAGTAACATACAGGTATGTACAATTTGAAAATTATCCAGGCTTAAAACTTTCCTTCAACCAAGGTAAACGTTCTGTTAACCTCCAGAGAAAGTTTTTTTTAAGCTTATTTAGTTAGAGTTTACAATAGTTTCCTTTCTCTTAAAAGTGCCTGTGAAGTGAAAAATGCTGTAACTTCATTGGATAGACCTTTCTAAATGAGGAATAGCGGTGAAAATTTTTTGTCAGTCTTTTATAGTTCTTGAGATATTAACATTTAAAGTTTTCAACTGATGATGTCATGAGTAGTTCCGACAAATTTGCATTTTTCTAAAACTCTACTGCCAATCCATAACCTTTGGATGAATTCGAGCCAAACTTGGACTAATGATCTATTTACCTTTAGATACATCAGCAGCCTAACTTTGGCTTAAATTCATCCAAAGGTTATTTTAAAAACATACAAATTTGTCTGAACCACTCGTAACGTCATCGGTTGAAAACTTCAAATAATATCTTTACCGCTGTTCCTCATTTAGAAAGATCTTTCCACTGAAGTAATACAAGTTTTCACGTCTAATACACTTAAAATAATAATAGTGCAGGTTTTCCTATAAAATATTCTTGTACAGCGGTTGTCCACTCCCCAAGCCAGTGTCTCGTGCTTAAATTGCTCAAAGACTAAGTATAAAATATGATTTTTACAATGAGAGATAATTAAGAGAGTCTGGAGACAAACCGTTGGAGTGACTGAGTTCATCAAGTCTCTACCCTAAGATCATAGTATAGGTGCGACAATGATGATCACTTTATGACATGACACATTTCTGATTTATTTTTTTAGCTGGATGACCGAGGGCCAGAACTTCACGGCCTGTATCCATTTGTGATCACAATCGGCAGCAGGGAGTTTGTTCTGGCTGCTCATTCAACAGAGGAGAAATACAAATGGATGGAGGTGAGTAACTGCTCTCTTTTTCGACACTGAATCGATCAACATTAATTTCTTCCTACATAATACTGTGTAGGGTTGTTCAAAGACCCATTGGCCCCAGGACCCATGTTCGTGTTTCTTGCGATCCGTTAACTGATTGGCTAGGAAATTTGTGGTTGGTTGAGATTCTGAGCAGTGTTTGTAAGCAAAGCTAGCCTTTCATTGTAAAAATATATATAACTGTTTGAATTCTTCCTTTACCCTTCAACAACTGGCCCTAATGTGAATTGGTCAACCGAGGCAATGTACTAAAGATAAAAAATAGAGTTTCTCAAACTGGCTGCATGAAAAGTTCTGATTGTTTGGTCTCGCGAATAATAATGATAACACAGCAACTCAACATGAACAACTCAGAAAATCCGAAAAATCGTACACTCGGTCCCAGACCCCCGATACGGTTTATGGTTGGTTTGGTCCTTGTATAGCTCCGGTGATAACCAGTATATAACAGAGTGGAGGATTTACCAAACTAGGTTCTCTTTAATTAACAAGTATTCTATGCTTAATGTTTAATAATCATCGTTCCTCATGTTCATATTTAGATCAATTACCAACTTCGCGAAACTAAAATTAAACTAATTGAGTCTTGTTTATTTTAGGACCTGAATACAGCCATAGGGAAGGCAAGACAGAAGGTTGGTTTAGACTTTGAAATTTTTTATTTACTAGCAGCAATAGTGAAGATCTGTCTGTTTTGCTGTTTTACCAAGACCTAGTGATGAGATCAGTAATCACAAAAAAACATCTTCTAGAGAACGATGTGCTATACAAGAAAGTGTCGTGTAGTTTGTGTCCTGCTGAAAGTCTTTGAAGTTTAAGTTTGATCATGGTTTATGAAAATCCAGGAACGGGCAAGCAAATTCATCCGTTATTTCCAAATCTAAACAATTACTTTTTGACGACGTCAGAAAACAAAAATGAAGACTCGATTTTTCTCCAGAAGCTCTTTTCGTTATTAATATACAGAATGATAAAGCTTGTTAATGTGGTATTGTATTGTTGCACAGAAGATTGGAGTTTTACTTGGTACAGAAGGTTCTTGAATTTGCTTGAAGGCTCTGGAAAAGTCCTACTGTTTATGCATTCAAGTTAAGTTACTAATTGGGTGTTTTGACTCTTTAATTTTAGGCAACATGCAACAAATGTAGCTTCAATGCATCTACGCTGGCCTTCAGAACCCCCAAGATGCGCTCCACCCATTACGTCTGCGAAGAGTGTTATGCTAAGCTAGATGAAGGTGTGTATGAGTATTGTTTTGATAAATTAACTCACGGGTAAGTTTAACGACGTATTTCGGCAAAGCCTGAGAAATTGTGAGATGGTTTTGTTTTTACGTGCAAAGTGTACGTTTGTTAGACCAGCAGAACTGTAAAAAATTAGTAACATCTTATCGAGAGTATGTGAGCCGGTAAAGAGTGTTATTCTAAGCAAGAATTATCGTAGTTTTGAACTCACGGGCAGGCTTTACGACGTATATCGGTAAAGCCTGAAAAATTGTGAAATATGTTTATTTTTACGTGTAAAGCGCATGTTCGTTAGACCATAATTGTAAAAAATAGCATCTCATTGAGAGTATGTTATTAATAAGTGTTATTCTAAGCTAGATGAAGGTGTATGTGGGTATTGTTTTGACAATTTTTCTTAGTTTCATGGGTGGTGGAAGTGCGGAAATTGTAACAGTTCGTTATAAAATTTGAGATTCCTATTCAAAAGTTGCTGTTGTTAGCCAGAAATTATTGAGGGTAAGCCTGCCTCTCCCCCCCCCGACCAACCAAATTCTTGGGGAGCCAGTGCCCCCCTGGCTCCGCCGCCCATGAGTTTGAACTCACAGGCAGGCTTTATGACGTATTTTGGTAAAGCCTGAAAAATGGTGAAATATGTTTATTTTACTTTAATGTTTGTTAGACCAGAATTGTAAAAAATAGTAAGTATATTAGTAAAGATATTAAACTTTGTAGTTTTTAAAGGGTCTAATTTCTATTGCATCTTCTGTCACAGTTTAAACCTAAGAGAGATGCTATTGGCTTGCTTCTTGAAGATTGATTTATCCTTACATTTGCTATAAACAGTTCATCAAAGTTAAAAATAATACCCGCGACTTGTACAACCTTTTGACTTGTGCTTTCCCTTGCAACGAAGCTATGACAAATGGCGACGGACCATATCCTGAATCAGGGAGAATTGGCAAAGTAGTTCCTCTACCGACTCCAGTAACAATCACAAGAAATGTTAGCGATGACGGCTCAGATGAAGAAATGAATGCAACATCCCCCGTGTCCACACTGGACAAGAGACACGCCCACTGTCATACCATGTCGACACGCCGCGTGTGTTGGCATAGAAACACTAGCGTCAGTATGACAGAACACGCGTTATCCGTTAGGGTGAGAGTCCGTAGGTTTAACGGCTTAGTTTACCATTTGTTGGAATTCCTTAAACAAGGATCGTCGCTAATCACTCCCTAGAGACGCCAAAGACAAAAGACGAAGCGGCCATGTTGGTGTCTTTAACAAAAGAAATTATAAAAATTTCTTTTGTTCAAGGGAACCAACAGTAGGGAAAAGGTCAAAACAATGGCAGTTCCTAGGAACCCAATTTAGGGGGTGGGGTATTGTATGCTGCCACCATCCACCTTTTTTCAAAAAGGCTGAATTTCAGGAGCAAATATCATGTTCGATAAAATAGATATTGATAAAGTACTTGCACCAACGCCTTCCTTGTGGAGAGAGGAGTCCATAATGCAATAAAAACCAATACCCCTAAATCAGGTTTTGAGAAATTGAGCTCTGAAAAAGTGGTAGGGGTTGGGGTAGGGGGGTCTGTTCCGCCACCCACCGCCTCCCCCGACAAAATTGGGTTCCTTAAAAATACCATTGTTTTGACTTCTTCCCTTACCGCCATGACGTCAGATGCAACCCAGTAATAAAAATGGATAGCCCCTCTCATACCTGACACCTAACAAAATTCAAATTTTGGACCGAGCGGCGTTTCAACATCTCTCTGAGCAATAAAAACAAAGAAACTTATAACTGCTAAAACTAAAATAATTATAATCATTTCTTACACACAGTAGGTGTAAAAAGAAACGCACTTGACGTTCGTTTCGTTCTTGGTTTTTTGAAACTTCGTACCTTTTTCGGCGAAGGTTTCACAACTCCTACAAATTTCAACTCTATAGCAAAACGCGTGTTTGGTCAAAATTCGCGCACTTCGTTTGTGTTTCTTTTTACTACCAATGTTTCGTTATAGTTTCCCTATTTTGAAAGGGAAACCAACAAAAACTTATGATTCTGAAGTAGATAGTTATTCTGTGCATATGTTGCTTGAAACAGTTTTAAACGTGAAGAGTTTGACCTATTTCTAGTCATGTCTCTTCGGAAGTTGAGTGACGACTGAAGGTGGCGAGCGCCTGGCGCAGGCCCTTTTATAGCGCGGGTTCTTTTTTAAGTTAACCACTCGGACCATATTTTAGCTTAGTTGCTGAGTTTTAACCTTTTCCTAAGATGACGGTTTACAGGTTTTACATTTCTTCGAGCTTCACGTATTTTCTGTTTAAAAAGGATCGGATACATTCACAGAACTTGTGTAAGAGGATTAAAAGTGTTGCGCATGTGGGATCTGGTTGATGGTGAAAGAAAGTCAGATCCCAAAAGCGCAATGCGTACAGTTTTGTTTGTTTATTCTGTCGGAATTAGCTATGCACTGCTGACAAATCAAAACAAGGCCGAAACAGCTGTCCACGGCTGCTGCAACACTCAGGCACGAACTATTTTTAGGGTTCGGTACAGGCTTAGATCCTTCTGACCCGCGAGATCTTAGCGCTATTTCACTGGCTGTCTCCATATCGTTAGCACGTGTGTGCAACACTGGTGAATTTTGCATCTAAGAGTCTTTGGATTGTGTAGATTTTAAACGTAGGGAGAATTTCAGTAAACGATGATGAATTCTCTACTAGCGAAAGGAGTTACGTAGGACAACAGCAACTCCAAAAAATGATTCAGTACACAGACCTCCTCCAACTAAGATTGCCGTGTACCATTGTAGTATTTCAGTTATCTTCAATCTAAGTTTCTTTCTTCACAGAATCAGATGAGTGGGGAGCTTTTGAGGAAGTTTAAGACTGGTAATCGCTGGCAGAAGTTGTGGGTTGTGTTCACCAACTTCTGCTTGTTCTTCTACAAATCACACGAAGTAAGTGGCGTAGGACCAAATAATTCGTATTTTGTTGTACTTCTATAGACCCTATGCATATCTGGCGGCAATTCTGATACCCCGTGTCTCCATTCAAATTAGCCCTACCAGCCTCGTTCTTGCGTTAAACTTTCAAAATAATGTGTCACCCAAAACGAGGCCAGTAGGGCTAATTTGAATATAGACAAAAGAATACTAAAGTCGCAGCCATTTATGCATAGGGTCTATACGGTTCCTCAATTTTTGCTTTTCCTGATTTGATTATTCTGTTCTAGTGCATTCTTGTTTACGTGAAGATGATAGAAGTTACGAAAGAGAAATGTTGGAATATCTTTTCACTGACGTTCATACTGTGTGTTTGTTGTTATTATAGGACGATTATCCGCTGGCCAGCTTACCACTGATTGGGTACTCAGTGACTCGACCCTTGCCTGTGAGTGGTTATCTAGAGGGTCCATTTCGTCCTGTCAGAAGCACCGTAAATGCTCTCACAAGCCCCTGGGGGACTTATTTATGTTTTGACCTTCCAGACGGGGGGCTTACTAGAGGGGGGCTTATCCAAAAGGGGTAGCTTACTAGAGTGGGGGGCTTATCCGAGAGGGGGGGGGGCTTATTTAGAAATTGCAAAGACTTTAACACACCTAAAGTCAAATTTAATTGTAACTAGTGACTCTGTGTTCCTTTCGTGTTATAACCAGCTCTATTCCAAAACTGAAACGAATACCACCGTTGAAAAATAGATTTTTGACACTATACGCCTTATATTTTAGCTCCTTTGCCGTTGTTTGGATAAGAGGAGAGGGAGGGCTTATTATACATCTATTTTTATTACATTTTTAACATCGAAATTGCGTTCCTAGCATTCTGATTGGTTCACTCAGTCTCGGTTATCAGCCCATATACCGAAACTGACTGTGTAAGGTTGCAAAGCTGAAAAATGGTTCTGAATTCTCATATCCAACACGCGCTCCAGGAATAATTGTTAAATATGTATGTACTATAGGGTTATGGTTATGTCTTGAGCTATTTCTTTTTGTAGGAATAAGCAACGTAGACTATGAATTTACTTTGTTAATGATAAGATTGTAGGAAAGATCAACTGCTTAACGCCGATTTGAAGGAAGATAGTTACGGCAGATGAATTAACGAAGTCGTTTACCTCTAGGCGGATAACATTGACAAGGAGCTAGTTTTCAAGCTTCAGTACAAGACACACGTTTACTTTTTCAGGGCAGAAAGCGAATACTCGTTCCTAAGGTAAGGGGCCTTGGGCAAACAGTTCTATTTTATTTATTTTCTGACACAGTTTACCCTTCTTGAATGAAGTGTAATGGCTAGGACCAACGGCTTAACGTCCACAGATGGTGTGACGAAAGAAGGCCGCTAAAATGTTCAACCCTCAACAAAGATAGGGATCGAACCCGGGGCCACACTTTTGGTAGTCACTGTTCTTACCGACTGAGCTAAACACACTCACTATGTAGTCAAATACGATACTCCTCGCTTTTTACGAGCGAGTTAATATAATAGACCGTTATCACGCTAGCATGACATAGAAAACTAATGTTTCAGTACGGAAAAACGAGTCTATTGTCAATTTTAGCACATTAATATTAGTAGAGCTACAAAGTTTCATAAAGATTGGCCGCAATTTGTTGGAGATATGAAGGGTTGGAACTGGATAATTTCCAATGAAAAGTATGGTACTATGGTGTCATCCAGCCACGTTCCCATATTTTTCACACACATTTCTTTGTAGGAATAAGAGCAGAAGATCAAGTTTCAAGACTTTATATCTACATGACTTTATGGGAAATAATTACGAAACTTTGCAATTTTGCTAATACTGATGGGATTAGTAAACTTGATAAATCAAACTTATTTTTGCGTGAAAAGTGACTATTGTTTTGGTTTTAAAAATGGGTGGAAGGTGTGGCCAGCTTTTCGAGATGACGTTCTATAACGTATTCTGTTTTGTTCATGTCTCAAGGTGGATGGAGGTGATCGCAAGTGCAACCGAAAGCTCATCAAGAACAAGGATTTTTAGCCGCCAAGAAAGCACGGCGCCCTGAACGGAAATTCACTCAGTATCTGAGCAGGGCTTCGAAAATAGAGCAAGTGTTTTTGCGCGTTAAAATTTTTATGACCCGCTGGTATGGCCGGGCTGGGGGAATTTGGGAATTGTGGAATTATGTGAGGCCAGAGTGTTTTAGAGATTTAAACTATATCTTCTTTAGATCAATTATGAGAGTGAACCTAATGTATCACAAATTACATAATATTTGTGAAAACTGATCGATGAGAGATGCAACTTATATAGATGTTTTATTTCGTAGTATTTTGGTTTGCTTGATAGAGCGACAATAGGATAGAATGAATAGTTGAAGTGTAGATTAAAATTGAGACAAGGGTTCGGGTTGGGCTGGCAAAACAGATAGAAAAATCTTAACTTAATCTATTTCATTCAAACAAAGCAGACAGTAATTAATTCTTGCTGCGATTGGATAAAACGGCTTCAAAATACTAGAACTATTAAGTAATACGGAATGTAATAGCTTTCTTAGATCCTGTTGGTGCTTGTAAAGAATTTCCCACCACCCGGCGTCAGCCTTTGTTAAACACTCACTTACCCCTCCCCCCTTGTGTTAGATCAGGTAGTAGGGGAATTTTAGTGTTCGGGTAAGGAGGAGGGAGGGGGGGGGGGGGTTAGTGGACTGTGTCCGAAGGACCTGGGATGTTGATCGGTCCCTTTGTTTGTCTGCATTTCCGTTTTCTGTAAGATTTTTTAAGATTCTCGCACATAATTTGGATGGCTTAAATAATTTTCTTCAACATTAGTCCTTTCGTTTGGAAAAGAAGTCGATAGCTATCGAAATTTGCGTGCAATGCGTTAAGTTTGCGGTACTTGCGTGCAATGCGTTATGCTGATGTGTGAGAGTGTGTTTCAGCGATGTATGTTCCTCTCAAAAGGTTGCCGTGGTTGATCTTTTATACAGGAAATGAAGATAAATGAGCTCAAACTTTGTGAAGAGTTTTTATGGTGGCGAAATGCATTTGCAGACAACATTACCTGACATTTTTTTTAAATAAGGAAATCCAAAAGTTATCTATGTATAATTCAGAAACAAAAAAATGTCAGATTAGAAAGGTTCGTTTCAACTGTAAGCTTTTTTCGTGTAACTGAATATAAGTATATCGATTAGAAGAACAGTATTAGCAAAACTAACTTTTTAGCAGATTTTGAATTTCAGAGTTTTATAACTTTTTAATTTTTTTTTAGAGAATGTTTAAGTTGTATTTGCCGACCTCAAATTACTAGTTGCTAGAGTTTATTGTTTTACCATTTGACAGCAGTTGTTAGCTTCACCAAAAGAATAATTCTTATTATTTCAATCGAGTCAAGGGCTAAGTTTTCCTAAATTTTTTTAAAATTGTTTTGATTGTCAGCTTTCGATTCGGTTGTTGAAGCTGTTTTTTTTTAAAGAAAAGTTTAAGAAAGTTTTCAAGAAAAACGAATGGTCACTTTGGAGGGTTTCGTCAACTGGTTCAAAAGTTGCAGTGAATAACGCTAACACCGATCATTTCTACTCTTCAAGACAAGTAAAATAAGTGGTCACTTTAAAGAGTTTCGTCAACTGGTTCAAAAGTTAGAATGTTTGTGGTTTCTATGCAGTCGAGTTGCGGCGGAATGCTACGAATGGACGTTTGGACAACTTGGCCCAAGAGACTCTTTTATATAATTCTTTAGTTTGCTGTGATGTTTAAGGTTAATCCAGGGGCAATTTTAATTTTTTTTGCCACTGGAAAACAATAAGAAAAACTTTAACTTATTCATGCAGGCGGTGAAAACATTTTAGTTTTCTTCTTACGTCAATTGTAATGGCGCAGAGGGTAGATCCCCCATCCGGAAGGTCGATTTTTTGCCTCTTCCGGTGATATAAATCAATTATCAATATTATTACTCAAGCAATAGACGGAAAATAAAGGTTTGTCACAAACAGAGTTGTGTATTTGTGGAGTAAAATTGGCACAGTTAAACTCGGTTGTATTTTAGCGGCATTTTCGCGCGATTTCTAAATGTCACAAAAACTAAAATCTATAGAGCAGGATAATAGGTACTAGTTGAGAGTGTGGGACCTGAGAAGCGCTTGGATGGACGTTAGAACAGCCTACGATCGTCGTCCAAAGACCTCGCGGCTTCGTCGCTCCTCTCACCAGGACAGCTGGCTTGCAGACGAAGCAAGGGCTCTTCTGCCCGCTCGTCGTCCAAAGACCTCGCGGCTTTGTCGCTCCTCTCACCAGGAGAGCTGGCTTACAGGCGAAGCAAAACAAAAATGGGATGCAGCCGTAACGCCAACAATTCGAAGAATTTATTTGTTTCTTTGCTGAGCAAAGATGAAATTCCTGGAGCAAAACTACCTCGACAAAGACCAGAGCAATGTAGTGTTCAGCAGCTTAAGCGATTGTTGAGCTGCAGGGATGCCAGTGTTTCTGGAGAAATGTCGCAGCTAATCGCAAGGTTTGTTTTGCATACAATCTATATTTAGAATCTTAAAAAGCTTTGAGACTAACTCTATGTCATTGTGAGAATAAATAGTTAATCAATTTTTGTTTTTTTTACAGGACAAAAGACTAAGTAAAGTCTGGACTGGCGATAAAATACCAGAGATCTAGACTATGGTATTCATCGGCCTCGGAAGAATGCACAACTTGGTGTAACAGAAGAATTCCAGCCTGAATGATGTGAAAACCAGCTTTCCAACTGAAGCTAGTCATCAGAGATGCCAACTCAACGCATTTTGCGGGAGACTTGCGCATTTTCGCTTGATCTCCCGCGTTTTTAAAGAAAAGTTAGATAAAGTAAAAGTATACAACAACAATACGTTGTTCGTTTTAATTCTGACTCAAGAAAGACAGTGCAACATAAACTAACGTTTGAAAGTTGGCATCTCAGGTCAAGTGTCAGCGACAGCCTTGCTTGATAGCATTCCAGTGATAACATTTAGAGTTGTTTGTACCGACATCAAATTGCTTGTATGGAAGCCAAACGATATCTTTTCACTGCTAAACTTCGAGTGCGGAAAGACTTTGATATCTTCGAGTCAGGCCATGTAGTGACTGTTAACTAAGTCTTCATGTTGTGACTGTTAACAAGCCAGACTCAAGAAACCAATTTGATGGTGCTTGGTATTATTGCTATACTGAGTTAAGGAAAGCCAGAATCTTACAAAAGCACTGTTGAAGAAAAGCAATTCAAGAAGTACTTTACTACAAAGAGGCCCCACCAACTGAAGCAATGAAAGCTTAGCATGACTTGGCCAGTATAGAAAATAAAACTAGGCATAGGAATGCAGGTGTCCAAGTACAAAATTGCTTTTAATTCATACAAAATACTGTTTACATTTTCAACGGAAAAAACTAACAGAGTTACAGCTCAATACAGTCTGAAAGGTTGAAGAAAACAACGTGTGTGAAAAATTTAATCCTGAGTTAGTGCAAATCGGCCTTTGAACAGCAGAGCCCAGATGGTAAACGCCGATGTTCTTATCGAAGAAACTTAAACATATCAAGTTTTAAAAAATACTCGGGTGATTATAGAGTTTCTGCTGCTCTCATTGGTGGAGGCTGGCTGTAACACCTCGCGCGAGGTGATTACAGCCGGCGTACGTGTGAACAAATTTTCAAAATGGCTGCCTCGCGTTATGTGGAGGAAGATTTAAACTCCTTGAAGGAAAACGTTATTCTGAAAAGCACTAAGGTTACATAACACTTTTTAGATTATAGGTAACGCAATATCCCTAGCAATTGTGCTAACGAGTGAAAGAAAAAAATCCAATAGAAAATGCATCGAAGGTTTTGCATAAATCTTTGGCAATGGCTAATGAGTAATTTTACTAGAACAATTAGTCGCCTCAGGCTCTGTGAACATCTTTGTGATGAATCTGTTAATTAAAAGCCGTTAAAGTGTTACTTAATTAGTTCAATCAATTAGTTGATTTAAACTCGTTACGATCTCTTGTGACGTTTAATTAGAGAGAGACTAATTAAAAAGCGCGCGCGGAAGAAGCTGTATTTATTTCCGACTGAGGCAGCCAAGTTGCCGTGAGGAATTATCCTACATGTGATTCCTCCTAGCAGCGGAAGTGTGGCAAAGTGAAACGGCTCCGGAGATACATCAGACGCATGTCGTCGTCACCTGAGGCAGCATCGCAACAAATTGTCTCCAAAGAAGCAAATACTTCCGGGCGACCGAGATCAAATACTGCGTTTGTAATTTCACTGAAGAAAGACAAAAATGCGCACACCGATTCAGCAGCACCGGTGCTCTCGGCGTACGGTTACGCCCTTGGGGATCAACTCGGAAAGGGATCATATGCGGTGGTGAAAGCAGCTTACTCGCGCAAGCATCAGAAGCAAGTAGCGATTAAAATTGTGACAAAAAAGAAAGCTCCGGATGATTACTTGACTAAGTTTCTTCCACGCGAGATACAGGTGATGAAACATCTCGACCATCCGAACGTTGTGCGGATGCACGAAGCAATTGAAACCAGCTCGCGCATCTATCTTATTCTTGATATGGCCGACAACGGCGACCTACTCGAGTACATTCGCACCAACGGCGCTTTAAAGGAAGACAAAGCGAGGAGGTTCTTTAAACAGCTGCTGAATGCAGTGGATTATATACACGATCACGGCATAGTGCACAGAGACCTGAAGTGTGAAAACTTGCTGCTGAACCGAGACGAACAGATATTTTTATCTGATTTTGGGTTTGCCCGCTCACAACCGGCAAATCCAGAGACGAAAAAGCGGCGGTTGAGCCAAACGTTTTGTGGTTCGTACGCATATGCCCCGCCGGAAATTCTGCGGGGTATCGCTTACGATGGAACATTTGCCGATATATGGAGCCTCGGAGTGGTGCTGTACACAATGGTATGCGCATGTCTGCCGTTTGACGATTCTAATCTCAAGGTGCTGTTGGAACAAGTCTCGAGAAAAGTTGTGTTTCCACGCAGAAGAGTCGTGTCGCCAGAATTGAAACATCTGGTATCCAAGATGCTCACGTGTGACGTATCGCAACGAATTGACGCTGAGCGTATACGGCTGCATCCATGGTACCTCAACTACAAGGTGTCCGACTCGGTTAACTCTATCGCCGACACTAACACAAAAGGAGGGGGGAAAGAAAACACGAGTGAACCTAATGACGGGGCAAAAGAGATGGATTCCTCTGCAAACGCGTAAACACTGTGTGGTGCGTGTATTAACTGATGCTTTGAATATAAGGCAGAGTCGCTGCCCAGAATTACTGTTAATCTCTGTATAGTGAATCTCTGTATAGTGACTCTCTGCGCTACGAGTGATGGTTTAAGCTCATAAGTAGGAATTTTGCTTTAAATGATCAATTGTTTAGCTTACTTTAAGTGAATTAACTTGAGGTGCATACCTAGCTCAGCTGAATTTAAGAGAAGTGAGTACACTGAAAACGAAGTTTTGAAATGTTATCTACAATCCAGCTGCAAAAGTTTGCAGCTCTTTTGGCAGAACGCGCGAGTTGGTCCCTCACGTTCTCGAGTTCGAGTTCAGTATCAGTTACAGTTGGAAATCTTACAGCAATCTTAACTTGATAAATTAAAACATGAACTTTTTGGAATAAAAGATATTTGGCGGCAGTTTGTTATACGAAATTTATGAAATTAAGTAAAAAGGGTGTTTATATGGCAGAGGGCGCTTCACAGCTTTTCTTAGTTCACTTTATTTTGCTTTTGCTGTTGGGTTAGTTTTGGAGTTTAAAATGCTCTATAAAAATTACTGAGTGATCTCCTAGTTACCAAGTTTGTTATTCCAAAATTTCAGTTCAATATCTTCAGTCGATACAGCCATTAGAAAAGTGCTCTTTCTGCCCTTTTTGGACATTCTAATTGGTTGAAATAGTTCACATGATTGCCTTGAGGGAAATTCTATCTTTTTTTCAATTTTTGTATTTTTACTCAGTTGATCAAATAGGTTCAAACCAAAAATATCGAAATAGCAGTATCAACCAAAATGATTTCATCAAGTCTTGAGCAGATTGAGCTAATTTCAAGGAAGTTTGACACCTGTCAATCATACAGGATTTTAGACAAGAAAATCACAAAAACTGCTGTAACTTGCTCAGTTATTAGTATTTTTCAAATCTGTTTGCAGTTATAGGTTTCTGATAGCATGTGTTCCAAAATGTACTAATAGCCGTTTTTAAGTTTTGTTGATTTATGCAAATTTGAGTAAAATTTTAAATTATCCCTTGTTTATGCAAATTTACATAAATTAACATAACTTAAAGACGGCTATTAAGTCCATTTTGGAAAACATGCCATCAGAAATTTATAACTGCAAACGATTAAAAAAATATTCTTGATTCAAAAACTTTGTAATCATGAGAAAGCTATGATGAAACCTCTGTAAATACATAATATAAATCTTTATAAAATTATTTTGTTAAGTAACAAGATGAAACTTCTACATCCAAATTGCAACATTTTTTTTATATTAAAAATACTTTGAACATAAGTATTTACAAACATATTTCGTTAAGTAACAAGTTAAGAGTGCTCTAGTTTTTAGGAATATTCTATCTAATTTTGACGTCACTTCAATGTAGACATCGGCCATATTTGTTGAAATGATAATACAGATAAAACTTTTGTTTCCATGGCAAGTGACTTAAACTTTAGTCCAGACTAAATTAAATACTAAAATGTTATATATAGTCTTCATGTTCATCAAGGCTCAGATTCTCAGGAACCAGATAAATTAATCTAAAAAAGTGTTTTTGTTTGAACTTATGGTTTTTGCACAATTTAAGACTGCATCATTTCCCATTCGTTTGGCAGTACAGATAATTATGAAACAATCAGGTTGTAGCTCCTACTTCAAACATTCAGGCAAGTGATTTCAAATATTTTGTTAATTTTGTGCTGCATAAACAGGAGCTGAAATTTCGTGTAATTAAAAAAAACTTACTTTTGCCGCTACAGCAATAGGTTAAGAAGTGCACCGATAAAGGCATTGACCTATTAATACAACACGATTTTCTGTTTGCGTTTCTTAGCCTTTTCTTGTTCCAAAAAGAAAACATCTGAATAAATTAATTTTGTTATTAACAGAACAAACATTGTTTCGCGTTTAAGCTCGCCCACTATGCTTTGCTTCTCGCAATTGGTGGCCGTTAAAATCCTTTATACAAGGGTTTTAAAACAGGGTTTCAAAGGTTGCCTCGTTTTCCAGAATGTAAACAAGTTGTAGAAGGATCTATTTACGCGGACCAGGATAAAAAAGGATTGACCATCATTACACACCTGCTTGTGGTAAAGCGTTTTATATGACATAAATCATCACTTATTTACCTTGAATCGACTAGCACGTTATTTACTGTAGACTATTCTTAAACTTTTTACAAGCCATGCTATTAAAGCAAAAGCCAGCGGTAACACTGTTCGTCTGTACACAGACCAATTTATCCTGATTGGGGTGTTACCAAAACCGGGAAGGGGGAACGGGAAACAGTAAAATGGACAAAGCCGATCTTCTGATCGCGTCTTTCCACTGACATGTTCAATATCTCGTAGTATTCAGCCTTGCATTATTTTTTTCTATTTTACAGTTTTGCTGAAAGTTCTTAACTGATCCTGCGACAAACCAAGGCATTTCGTACACGGTTCTTGCGTTAACAGTTTAGAATATTGCCTTAGTAGTGGAGGTGGGGAAGAAAAACAAGTTTTGTCTGGACTATTTGTGTATAAACACTTGAAAAGTTTAAAAAATTATTTTTAAAATTATCTTTGTTCCAGACCTCTACCATCTAAGACATTTTTGGACGTTAGTGCCCAGACCCCCGGTTTCCATAATTTCTCATCTTTATAAATAATCTTGGGTTGTACGTCTTTATATATACCTGATTTCATATCTTCTGTATACGTTTTGGCTTCTTTTACTTTTAGTTTCGTTTCAGAGGGCTTTTTGACAACTTTGGGATCTGTACTGCCCTCGGCGGCATTTTCTTTTCCAGTTCTAAGTGTTTCTACTGTACGTAGCTTCGTTTCGAATTTCTGTAGAGCCATCTTCATTTTTATCCGTCTGTTACTCAATTTGGTTTTTTGTTGTTGTTGTTGTTGCAGCGTTCAGTTGTGGAGCCTGCTCTTGGAATCTGTTTTTCTTTGCTAGGGCTCGGAGATTGCTTAAGATTTGCCACGAGTTTCTTTATTTCCCTTAACTGAGGATTGTGAGACGTTTCTTGGTTCACTGCATTTTTTACTTCTTGTTTTATCGGATGAAAGCCTTGAAGCAGCTGTTCGTAATGATTTAGATATATATGCAATTTCATTTCTTTGATTTTAAACAATATTTAAACCAAAGAGGTAGGTAACACCACAATGACATGAATAGATAAATCATACGCAATGTGAAATGTACGTAATGCTTACTTTACTTTGATCTCCTTTCGTATTACCTGTAATTAAATGATTCTTTGTGATCATCACCATTCTTTATCACCAAGCCCTTTTATACATGCATCAATATTCATCAAACAATATGGCTGCTGCCGATAACAATTTGCAAGCCACTCAAGCCCGCCCTCTGAAGATGATCACGTTGATCGAAACATGCAGATATTTCCATTTAAATCATTCTTTAATTGTTTACTTTTACTGCAACATATTTCGAGGCGAGTCTAACTTGTGTATTTTTATGGAGATGGTAAATTCTTTGTGTAACAGCAAATACAAGAACGAGCCATAATCTGAAACTGATTCTAAAAATTTATTAGCAGTCAATTGTTATGCCGTATTAAACAGTATTGAAACATGTATTGCTGGTTCTAAGCTAACAGCAAGTCTCAGAGATGATCAGAAATATTGAAGATTCTAATTTGGCAATGAATATTGAAAACGAAGTTACAATTTCAAAATTTTTGTT
>JAOBRD020423215.1:0-18860 GCA_027575215.2 Hydrozoanthus sils | reverse complement strand
GGACCCCCCCACCCTTCCAATGTACCTTTCGACCTCCACCTCACCCTTCCAATGTACCTTTCGACCTCCACCCCCCCCATTCCCCCAATCATCTGAAGAAAAATGTTACCCTTCCATATCATAAAATCGCCAGTTCCCCACTCTCAAAATAATAATACCTTTGACTTTTTTTTCTTCCCGGAGAGGACGAGTACATTAGTTCCGTCTGCTGATGATTTGTAATCAGTTTTAGTTTCTTCGCTTTCCACAATAATATCTTGTGATTTGTCTTTTACTTTTAGTTGAGATTGACTTCGAGAAGAAGCCTTCCCCATCTTGAGCACAGAATCATCAGTAGGTTTAAGCCTTGCCTTCCAGTTATGGCCTCTTCTCATCCTTCCCATACTGCCACTTTTACTGAGTGCAACCTTCTTGTCAAAAAACTCTAACACAACTTACACGTGCTTCGTCTAGCTCTTCGTCCGCCATTTTACTATTGATTGAATCCGCAAGTCAACCCGACTGCCGGCTCAGACAAAAAGACATGCGCAATACTGCTAGTCTCAGGCCCCACGGTTGAGAGTCCAGCACTATTTCCAAGATGGAGGCCGATTTGTACGATGAGTTTGGCAACTACATTGGTCCAGAACTGGACAGTGACGAGGAAAGTGACGACAGTGAAGAGTATGGGCAAGAAGACGACCAAGATCTTTATGTAAGTACTGACGTTTTGATCGAAAACCATTTTGTAAGCAACAAACCGCAATCGTCTTTTCACCACGTGTCTTGTAGTTGTACTCTCAAAACGTCAAATAAACGTTTAGATGCTAAGTTTTGAAACATTTCATCCGCAATTAAAGCTCGGCAGTTTTGGTTTATGTTCACGGTTTTTGGTAGCTGGAAGCTTTTCTGTGCGTGTCATATCTGTCTTAAACTTTATCTCTGTGAAATGTCAGATTGTCAGCGTGCAAGCTGCAGGCAATTGCAAACATTACGATATTTCCTTGAAATTTTAGAGAGTTTTTAAGCATCATCCATGAGTTCATTACATTTTCTTACAAAGCTCGCAACCTTTCGTACTTGCGTAAACTGAGCTCTGAGGTTCAGCCTGAGTCTCAGGTGAGAACTTATAAAAAATTTTGTAAATTTTCGTGTTCTATGTTTTTTTCTGCAATTTTGAATGTTTATCCCTTCCACCTATAATTTTCTTTTAAATGTATATCTATATATATCTTTGATCTGGTGTCTGGCATCTTACTAGAAAACCTTCTGGTTCATTTCTGTCAAAGTCAAAACAATATTTCTGTTATCCTTTCTCAACATCCTACATGTATATAAGACAATTTCATTTAAAAAATGTAAACATGTTTGACAAAAATGTAAGTGTGAAATAGATTGTTGTTGTTGTCAGGGTGAAGATGAGGATGAAGAGCGAATGGACCATGATGATGAACCACAAATGGCAGTTGTACTGCATGAGGTAGTGACAAATCTTAATGGCAGTTTTTTATCTAGACAATGCAATACTTAATGATGCTATGTGAGATCACATAATATTATACTCTTGTGAACTTTTTAGAACTAATTAATATTGAACTGCACCAATTAGCTTAAATTGAGTTTAAATACTGTAAGTGCCTGTTGCATCCAAAGAAGGAAAATGCCTCATAATCTTGCCATTGCTCATGAGTCAGGCTTGATGCCATCCTCCCTTGAGGGATTTCGAACATTTGGCCAGCCAGCTGGCCTGTAACCATCTTAAAATGCCTTGAACTCATGCGACAGTTGTGACATGCAGATTAATGTGAACCATGCATGCATAAACAAAATCCCCTGAAAGCCAATTTCTAGCAAAAAAATACTTGACAATTTCAAAAAGCTAAGAGTATGCAAAACCATGAAGGAAAATAATCTTAAAATTGTTGAAATTCTGTTGTGAAATGATTGACAGTTGAAGCACACACTGTAAGATAAACAATAAACATTTGAGAGTAGATTTTCATTAAAACAATGAATCCTCACAAGAATGACAATGGGAATTGCACTAAGAGGTAGACTGGAGTGTAGCACATTGGTTGCACTTCAATATATAATCTATGATTACTTCTAGTTAAGTATGATAGATTCTGGAAACACACTTACTATTAATAGCTTATAACACACTAGAATGTAGGAAATCTTTAGTGTCAAAATATAACAAAATGGCAGTGGCAATGATTTTATTTGTGCATATTTTTACAAGGTGGCAAAAGAACAAAGAGACAATTGGCCATAATTTTATGCACTGCTAGATGTAATAACTATGAGTTAAACTACATAGCGAGCAGGCTAGAAGAACTTGCATAGATAAATTGGTCAACTAGTTCAGATCAATACAGTGAATAAATGAAATAAACAAATAAATAAATATGAAAAGTATTAAAACACGGTGTACCTATACAAAGAAAATGAGCTAATATATGAATAACTATCAATATATAAATTACTTAGTGGTATAATTATGTGTTAATAATTGATTTAAATAGTTTCTTTTTGAATGAACTTTTGCTAATGTTTTTTAGATCTTCTTCAAGATTGTTCCAAACTTTTGCACCAACAAACTTAATGCTGAATTTTCCATAATTGGTTCTTACATGAGGCAAATAGTAATTTTGCTTAGAAGCTAATCCTGTATTAATCCTGAAGCTATGACGCTTGTAACAACATGCCTCTCACTGAGAGGCGTGCGATCGCACACGCATGCCTCAGCACACGTCTCACGCTTCTGAGGCATGCGATTACACTTGAACTGCTTAACTGCTTATAATCGCATGCCCAAAGTTTTTTGAGTTGACTTGAAATTTTTTTTAAAAAAATCAGAAACTCGGGTCTGATCCTTTCGGGGGCCTTCCGACAAAAAATCTTGCAATGTGTAGCGGCCTTGAATAAACATCAATACCATCACGTATTCAAACACTATGCTTTGTTGTTTCCTTACTGGATTACATTTCAACAATACATATCTGTTGTATGTTTCAGTCTTATCTTAATTAAGGTCATGTTTCTTGTCATTACTATTTCACCGGATATAGTTACATTTCTTTACAAAGGCCATCCATTTATTTGAACCAAATCAAAATAACAAAATCCAACATATATTTCTGTAAAAGTTTTAGGAATCGCCCTTGATGGCGACAGTACACAAAGGTAATTCAGTTTCTCTTGAAACATTTTGCGCATGGGAGAAAAATGAGATAATAGGTTCAAAAACTGAAGTAGACTAGAAAAGTGGCTGCATGATGGTCACCTATATTTGGTGCAAGCTATGCGCCAAATATAAAAATTCAATACTGAACAGCCCACTTGTTAAAGAGAGTGCCAGGGCAGCTACAGCCTCCTTCATCAATGGAACAAATTCTGTTAAAAGACATCAGGTATTCCTTTTTTTATGTTTATATTTCAGAATTTTGTGGTGCAAAAGTCTAATGGTCAAAGGTCAGATTCTGGCTCAACTCTCGGTTATTAGTTGTTCGACTGTTTTTTTTTGTTTTTATCCACTTTATTAAACAGGGCTGAATATGGACATTGTCCCGTCAAGTTGACATTTTGACCAGTCAAATTTGATCGTATTAAAATAAACTTAAGGTTCCATGTTGCTCATAAATTTTGTTATTTTAAGTCTTTCAAGTTAATCCTGTTTTGCAGTTTGTATTGTGAACTGTATTTGTAGGCGCCAGCGTGTAGTCACACTCTATTTTCACACACTGATGTCGGCTTAAAAAAATTCAAAGTAAAAAAAACTCAAATTCTGACAAAAACTTTCTTGTTTTTATTAAAATAATGTTCCCTTCAAAATTAAACTTTGATATTCACACATTTTTCTTTTATGTGTCAAAAAAGTATAAAATGAAAGTAAAAATGTTACTTCAGGTCTGTTCATAGACTAGATGGCTATTTAAAGATTGCACACCATCGCACGCCTAACCTGCTGTGAGGTGTGTGATTCACCGCATGTCTGCTATTATTCTCAGTGAGAGGCATGTAACAAGTAGAAAGAACTGATTAAAAACACTTGGAAGATTACTATGGTGAAAATTGTGCATAAAAATAGCAGTTTGAAATTACCAAACAATATCATGAAACTTAAGGATTTTTTTAAATCAATAAAGATCGGGTTTGTATGATCTTTGTAATTGGCAAATGTCATGATGCGAATGGCCTTTTTTTGTAAAATAAACAAAGGATTGATAGTATGATGATAGGTACTACCCTAGACTACAATACCATAAGTGAAATATGGGTATATTGGTGAATAGTAAAGGCTTACTAGTATACTTTTTGTGACAAAGTGTCTTAGCTTGGACAACATTCCAATTGATTGTGTCGCTTGATTTTGCATTCAATAAAAGAAAGATGAGATTTCCAATTTAGATTTTTGTCAGTCATCACACTGAGGTATTTAAGATTTAAGATATTTATTTACAAAAAGTGTAAAAAAGTGTGACTACCAAACCTAAGTCATGAACTTAGAGCATGAGGACATAATAAGAATAGCCATCAAGACATCTTAAAATCAATGCTCATTGTTAAATTCATGAAAGCTTTGCACACTGCCAATTTTTTTCTCACATAATATTAATTTGTTTTTTAACAAAATATCATTTTGTTATTCAGATTAAAAGTTACTTTACTGTTACATATAAAAACTAAATGTGTAAAACTTGACTGTATTTTTTCTGTTATGTAAGGACAAGAAATATTATCCCACTGCAGAAGAAGTCTATGGACCAGAGGTTGAGGTATGTTTTTAAAATATTGTTTGTTATGCTTTTCAACACACTGCAAACAAACCCTTTGATTGGGGAACTATAATTCCAAAGCAATAACATTTTTAAAGTGATACTTCCTAAAGTTTGGATATTTCAAATGTCTTTTTTTATAGATTTTAATATTTTTCACATTTTATGTATGTCTTTTGCATTCATTTTTGTGCAATAAATATTGGATCAAAATGTAAGCCAAACATCAACCACTGACAACAAAGCATGATTACATTATACAATGTATCAAAATTTTGTATGTCTTACATCAACCAAATTGCTTTCCTTAAGGAGTTTTACCTACTCTTTAGGTTTTGCTTTGTTCCTTTTAGTAGTTTCTGGTTAGGTTGTTGACACATTCTTGGTTCACTAAAAAATCACCTGGTAAATTAAATCATCATCCTCTCAGAGGTATAAAAAAAAACTTCTCATGAACTTTACAAATTTTGTAAACAAAAAAGAAAAGGATGTATTTTGTAGTTTAGCAAAAAGTTCTGGAAAGAACAAGATTTCTAGCTAAAAATAAGACTGTAGTTTAATTATACTTAAAGTTTATAATGAAATTTCAAAAGATGAATTATTTGCAGTATATCAGATAAAATTCTTTTAAGGTTTCACAGTAAAACTTGTGGCAGATTGTCTAAAATGTTAACAAGATAAACACAAAGATTTTGAGTGTCTTTGTTTGAAAACAGAGCTGCAAATGTTTGTATGCCCATAGAATTCAAGACTGATGATTAACCAGTTTGAATATGCATCAATTTTCCAATTTGATGGATTGCATTAAAACTGCAAAATAACAAATTATTGTTGCTCTACCAGCATTTCTTTTCCTAATAAATAGTTGTAGATTAATACAAGTTTGTTGTTTTCTTTTGTAAGACGGTTGTTCAAGAGGAAGATACACAGGCTCTGACTGGTAAATATAAATCAAAAAGATCCTGCTATGGTTTTCTGTAGCTGTTGTTTAAGTGCTCACAAACCATTGAAGTGAAACTATCCTGATTACTTGTACTGTAAATCCAAAATCAAGACTCCTTCTGCAGGGCTTGCCATTTGAGGCAAGTGATCACTCACCATCACTCATGCAAAATTGACCTGAGGAGAGCGATTGATTACTCACCTTTTTCCAGGAATTGCTCACGCCATCGGGAAATACAGTCGTAGTAATGTTTTGTGGTTTATTCTAGAGGCATTGGAAAAATTCGCATGCAAAGATTTCCACAATAACAAGGAGAACGATTAATCATGAATGTTCACTGTCCGGTGGATGACTTTCTTGCAGTTTTGTGAAAGCCAGCACACACTTAAATTCAACTGTCTTTGTTGAATGCTGTTGATAAAAATATTTGCAAAAGGTGTTTCTAATTTAAAAGTGTTTACAAGTTTAGATTTTTTCAAATTTTCTAAAATAATACAGTTAGTTGTCAATGTGAGTGGAATTACTTCACATCTGGATGAAATTCGAAGTAACACTTGTATCAGGGCAGTGGTGCATTGCCCTTGTACAAGTTTCTTTTAAACTATTATCACTTGGAAAAGACAGCTCACTTCAATTAGTTTAGGTAAGCTTTTTGTCACTCGTCATCAATTTTCAAATGGCAAGCCCTGCTTCTGTAGTGACATATAGGAAAATGTGTAGACACACTTTTTTATCATGATAGAAGATCTAACAAGCTGCTGAGATAGTATAAATTATTACCGTACCAAATGTTTGATCTGACATTGTCGACTAGTGTGTAACAGTGACTGTTATAAATAATGTCTAAACTACTTAGTGCATTAGCCAAAGGGAAGCAAAGTTGCAGCATTTGACTAGTAGAAAACAGTTTCAACGTGACTTGGGCACTGGTCTGATAAATTTTGTGGCAAAAAAGCCATTAGTGGGTGGTGAGCTAAGCCTACATATGATCAGAACAGACTTATACCAGAAAAAAATTGGGGTCCTTGAGATGAAAAATTGTGTAACTGTGTGGTGGCCATTAAGCTTATTTTTTTTTCAGCTTGTTTGATCTTTACTCTCATTCAAACTGATTTGCAAACTTTCCTTTGGATATTCAGAACCAATTATCAAACCAGTTGTCAAGAAAAAGTTTTTCCATGCCGAACAAGATCTACCAATCACAACATATGAGATGGAGTGAGTATCACTTACAAATCACTTTTAACATAAGAATATCTTAATCATCCATCACATGATGATTATAGTGCTCACTGGTTGTTGTTTGTCCTGCAAGTAGATAATGATGGTGGGTACCAAATACTAGTTACAGATTCTAGAACTTCTAGTTATTGTTTCTGTCCAGATACCTGGCTGACCTTATGGACAATCCTGAATTGATCAGGAATGTGGCACTAGCTGGACATCTTCATACTGGCAAGGTGAGTGAGGGTGAAATTTCACTATCGATACTTTCAATTCATGCTTCAAATGAATTTTAAACTGGTTCGAGAATTTAATTACAAACATTATTGTCATGGAATATCAATATTTTCATGTGGAGCTGACAAACAAAGTGAATTTTAAACAACATTCTAATATTTTGTACCATCCGTCATAACTTTATTTTTTTTTATTTTAACAAAATTTTTTGATTATGTAAGTCTTGATCACATCACATCCATCTGTGCTTATTGGTTGTATGTTATTTTTTCAGAGTGTGTTTGTCGACTGTCTCTTTGAGCAGACACACAGTGAACTACAGGCCAAAGAAGGAAAAAGTGTAAGAGTATTGATTCTTTCTTAATGTTGAGCTATAGTTTTGAACTGTAACTGTTCGCACTTATTTTTTGACAATAGGGAAATTTTATATAATAATATATAATCTGTAGCAATAATAACAATAGTAATAATGATAATAATAATGATAATAATAAAAGTTGTTTATTAAAAATATTTTATATAAAATTGCAAAACTGGTGAAACACTTTATTTCTTACATATCTATAATTAATATTTATATACATTCTTGTTAAAAATCAATCTAAGGCTAAAAATTCTAAAGTGAATAAAAACATATAAAATAAGCACTGTATTTGCAGAGTAAAAATGAGATAAAATATTTTGAAGTTTATTAATGAATTTGTAATGGCTGGGAAAAAAATTCTTTTAAAACAGTAGACCTGTGTTAAATTTAAAAACATTATTCAGTGTTGTAGCCAGCTAAAAGAAATGATAGGGTGCTTTGTCTCAGAACATGACAACAACTGTTTCTGGTGTCTGCACTCTGATTGGGCAGTTACAAAGCATACGGTATGACAACAAGCACAGAAACCGCTGACTGATTATTTTGGCTGAGAATTATAAACTAAAAATATTTATTTCAAGTGAACATTCAAAATGCTCATAAAATAAACATTGAGTTGAAATGTCAAATTTTCTGCATTTTGACTGCAGTTTTCATATGATGATAAGGCTGAGGCTCTGAAAATGACAGGCTACTGGATGGAAATGACAGGTGCTCGATAAAATGACAGGGCACAAGGAAAAATGACAGGGTGCTGGATGAAAATAACAGGTGCTAGATAAAATGACAGGTGCTCGATAAAATGACAGGGTGCCAGGAAAAATGACAGGGTGCTGGATGAAAATAACAGGTGCTAGATAAAATGACAGGTGCTCGATAAAATGACAGGGTGCCAGGAAAAATGACAGGGTACTGGATGAAAGTGACAGGTGCTTGCTAAAATGACACGGTGCTGGATAAAATGACAGGTGCTTGCTAAAATGACAGGTGCTGGATAAAATGATAGGTGCTGGATAAAATGACATGGTGCTGGATAAAATGACAGGTGCTTGCTAAAACGACAGGGTGCTGGATAAAATGACAGGGCACCAGGCCAGCTAAAACAAAGTTGTATTATTGTGCAGGTGCCAGTTAATTGCCTTAGCTCTGGTCTGAGGGATGAGGGCAGCTAGCTTACTGTTCCTGTTTTGCATTTTTTGAAGGCTTTTCCGCATACAGTAGCTATTGATAGTTTTGCAAAAATCTGTGAATTTTTCTAAATACAAGTTTTTTTATTTCCAACAGCTTCGATACACAGACACCCTTCTCACAGAGCAAGAGGTAAGGAAGAATTTAGATTATTTGTCTTTTCATATTGATACCTGAATACCAGTTATCAAATGGAAGAAGGTGAGCCTGTTTTTCATGTATTTAGTACATGATGTAAATTGAAAAACTTTTCAATTTTTTTTTTATTACAAAAATAACTGAAAAATTCCATGTGTGTGTTATATAAATGGGTGGATCTTATATTTGGGTAAATATGGTTTATCGGAGTACATTTTAGCTACAGTGCATGTTAGCTTCACAATCTGTACATCTTTTCTGTGTTTTATAGAGAGGCGTCAGTATCAAGAGTACCCCAGTTTCATTGGTTTTACCAGACTCCAGAGGGAAATCCTATCTTGTGAATGTTTTTGACACGCCAGGTTGGTTGAACTTGACTATAAGATAAGTAACTGTACAAGCAAGAACAATGTTTGTTTTAAATTTTATTCTGCTAAAAATGGTTTCACATAAACTAAAAATGTTCTAACTTTAAAACCACTGTTAGAAAACTTTGTCTTTCCAAGTAGATTCTGAAAATGTCCATTGCTTCAACAGATTCTGAAGTTTATAATTTTGCTGATATTTTCTAACTTTGTATTTCAAAATTTCTGCAGGACACGGGCAGCAAAACTGGAGGGGGGGGGTCACTGGCCAATAATTTCTGGCTAATAACAGCAACTTTTAAAAAGGAATCTCAGATTTTGTAACAAACTGTTACAATTTCCGCACTGTGCCCCATCAATAAGTTTTTGCTTCCGCCACCTACAATTTATGCAGGATAGGGGCTAAGACAAGTAAAAGCAAGCATTTTGTTAATAGTGGTAATTTTTTTAGTGATGCAAAAAATTTATTCTAGTTAGACCAGGTTGCCACTAGGAATGGGGAGTAAACTAAATTTTGCTGATCTACAGCATTAACAAGGCCTCACTAAATCTATTTGTTATATTTTACACATTTGCCACTTAAGGACAACACCATTTCGTCAGTGATAATTTCTGTTATAGCCTTGGAAGGCCTGGCTCACTATGTCAGGCTATGGCAGCAAAACAAGTGGTGTTTCTTACAAAAGCACAGCATTGGGTACTTGTAACCCTGCACCTTAGGGCCCCCACTCACATGTTTTGGTGACAGAAGTTCCAAATAATTTTTCTTGGTCTGAAATTTTGGGCAGAGTGATTTTTTTGGGTCTTTGGAAGATGCCAGGGTTTTTTTGGGTCCTGAAAAAATGTTGAAGCAGGGATTTTTTTGGGTAGACAAACTCTGAAATTTTTTGCTGGGCTTCAGGCATGCAGTGTACTTGCCAGCTGATCCAAGCTCATACACACTCTGCTAAGCTTCTAACTAGTTTAATAGTTTTGGTAGTTAAAATGACACAAATCAACATGTAAGTTTATTGAAAGTATAGTTGGTCTTGATCTATTATATTACTGACAGGAGGACCTTATTTAATACTTCTATCTTTTGATCACAAGTTAGTGTGATTCAAACACACTTTAGTCACTTTCTTGCTTTCAGGATTGTAACACATTCGATTAGAAGCATATTTCAGTCAAATCGAAATTAAATGAAGCATGTAGTGTGGTTCAAACTAGGGTAAAAATGAAAAATTAATTAGATCACTTACTGTGCATAAACAAATGTAAATCACTTACTTTGGTCTATCTAATTAAGTAATATTTTTTTCTTTGCTTGTATCAGGCCATGTTAACTTCTCAGATGAAGTAACTGCAGCATTCAGGTTGTGTGATGGTGTTATAATATTCATTGATGCTTCAGAAGGAGTAAGTGAAATATAAAAAAAGTATTTTCAGATAAAATGTATTGATAGATACCATTGACAGCTTTTCACCTGCTTGCTCTGGTGATATTGAGTGCACCCAATTAGAAAGATTCAAAACTACTGTTCACAAAAAAATAAAAGTTTTTAGTCCTGAAATTAATAAAAGAAACGTTAAAAACCTTTTTTACTCTTAATACTGTAGTTGTTTTTTAGGATCATTTGATTGTTTGCTCAGGCTTCACCATTTTTTTTATGATTTACTAGTTAACCTTTTTTCACAATTGCTTAAAATTGCATGAAACTACAAAGAACACATCATAACATCATTGCATATAACTGTGGTACAAATCATAGTTTTTGTACTTCTTCAAATGGCATACAATGGACCCACTAGAATAATTGACTTGCTCCCATTAGATGTGGATTCTTAGCTTTGTTGGGCACTACTACCCCATCGCAAAGGTCACAGGTACAAGTCCCCTTTAAAACCTGAATTTTTTTTTTCAGGCTTCTTTTTCGCAATAATTGCTTAAAATTGCATTCACAATCGCAAAGATTGTATCATAAATCATCATCAGGCTTCACAATTTTATTTTTCTTGGGTTTCAGGCTTTTCGAAATGAAATGATGGTTTTTTTATCCATTGGATTTGATGTGCAAAAATTGTTGTAAATCTGACTAGTGGTGACTTTTCTAAGGAGAGCTCTGTTTAGTAATAGTCAAAGTCATGTTATGAGCAGGATTGTCAGGACAAGGTGTTCAGTTTTACAACTAGATTTGAATTACAATGTAAGATTTACATGTACTACAGTAGATAGTCTTATAATATTTAACAGTAAATAGGTATTTCTAACGATATTTCTGCCATAAGTTATTTAAAACAGCAAGGTAATCTAAGAATATTGGGATATTAAAAATAATTACTAACTAAGATGTTTTCATGAAATTGATCATCTGTAATGGTGTATAGTAATTAATAATTTATGATGTTCTTTCCCTCAAAGAATGGAGAGAAATTTTTGATTTTGAGTATGGTTCTTTCATCATGTTTCCTCTGACCATTAGAATTAACTTGAATAGGTTATGCTCAACACTGAAAGATTGTTAAGACATGCAGTGCAGGAGAGACTTGCCATAACTATTTGTATAAACAAGGTAAGATCAATTTCAAGGATGTTTCAAATATTTCAGCTTGTCATATGTGAGTCCCCATATGGGTGACTCAAAAGCACGTGCAAGTCTATTTTTTTTTGTATCATTGGGGCCTGGGTAGTGGAGAGGTTGAAAATTGTTCCTTAACAATTAAGTAATGTATTCAGGTGCAATTTCAAAGTCTTTTAATTAAATTTGATAAATGTGGAGGTTAGAGAAAATTAATAAGTAAAAAGATGAGAAGGTTTTTGTTGCCACCTGAAAGTATGTATAAAGTCTCTTGATGTTACCCTTAATTTAAAAATTAAAATCATCAAAAATTTGATGAGATATGTTTTCAAGGTCAAAATGGAAAAACTTGCACTAACCAGGAATAACACCACAAGAGTTTTTTGGGAGGTTAATACCATTGATACAGTGCATAAATAAAGAATTACTTGAATTTAAACTTCACACAGTGATTACAGAATGGAAAATGACTGACACCATATTTAAAACTTTACTAAGAAAAAAAATGCTAGATATAATCTGAGATCAGGCTGAGCATAGCATGAAGCTTAAATCTTATAGGTTGGGAGGGCTATTATAATCTGTCTGCAAATACTGAAGTAGACAACTGCACTTACAGTCTGTATTTCCCAAATTCATTACACATAATTATAAGAAGCTAAACTGAGATATTTTGTTTTAAAAATCATTTTGTTCATTTTGATGTTGGTTGATTTTGTTGATTCAGATTGATAGATTGATATTGGAACTCAAACTTCCACCTCATGATGCTTACTATAAACTCAAACACATTGTTGATGAAGTGAATGGACTGTTAAGGTAAGAGTGTCTTTAAAAGTATATTTTTGCGTTCTTCGTTTTGAAAATGGAGGGCTCTTACAATGAAGAAAAGCAAATTTTCAGTTATCTTTGATTATGACAGTAATTGCAACAATGAAAAGACTTACATTGATTTGCAGCAGTGGTGGTGATCATAGAAACAGATATTATTAAGATGATGGTCCAGTGCAGGTGATGATGATGATGGTGATGTTTGCAGGTAATTGTGATGATGTTGTTGATGGTAGCAATGATGATGATGATCATGGTGCAGGTGATGATGTTGATGGTAGCAATGATGATGATCATGGTGCAGGTGATGATGTTGATGATAGTTATGGTGCAGGTAGTGATGATGATAGTCCTGGTGATGATGTTGATAGTGCCAAATATTGTGTTGATGATTATGGTGCAGGATATGATAGTGATGATGCAGGTGATGAGGATGAATGTGATGGTGATGATGATCATGGTACAAGATGATGATAGTGATGATACAGGTGATGTTGCAGGTGATGATGATGATGGTGCAGGTGACAATAATGATAATAATGATGATGGTGCAGGTGATGATAATGGTGATGCATGTGATGATGATGCAGTTAGTGGTGATGATTTAGACAATTGTTGACAAGACTTCCAACCCCCTCCATCTAAGTATGGACCAGTATTGTTTGAAACCTGGTGGTAAAATAGGGCCAAGTTGTAATGTACAACCCATGTCATGTTTCTCCCAGTAAGCTATTGGCACTAACCCACGGTGCGGAGCGTTAGAATTACATCGTCAAACCAGGATATCATTATATATACCTGGGCCTACCCAATACGTTGGACAAATAAATGTTGATTGGGGAATATTGTAAGTTGTACTAAAAATTGTTAAACCAGGGTTCCACTGTATTTGCTAGTCCAAAGTGATGGCATTGATGGCAAAATGATGATAATAATGAGCCAGTGCCCTTACTAAATTAAGCCCTGTGTGATTTTGCTATTGAGGATGATGCTGATGATGAGCTACATAATAACAAGACTGAGTGATAATGTATGTATGGTGAAGTCACTTTATCTCAAGTTGATTGCAAATTGGATTTTATTTTGTTTTCCAGTGTATATGCAGATGATTCTGGTGACCTCACTGTGTCTCCACTCTTGGGAAATGTCTGCTTTGCCAGCTCAGAATATAAATTCTGCTTCACATTGCTCTCATTTGCCAAACTATATGTTGACAGTCTAGGTTGGTATGCTTCAGGTTGTGAGTTTTAGAATAATGTACACAGGTGCAGATTTAGGGGAGGGGCCGGCCAGGCTGCACCCCACCCCCCCCCCTTTTTTTAGTGGAACAGCTAACTTTTATAATGGGCTGTCTATCAGCAAATTGTAGTAAATAAATATAGTTTTTACAATCACTTATTAAAAAGAAGGCAATAACTGAAATCTGTTTTTATTCATTCTAAGATATAACTAAAAACAATGATCATGATGTTTTTTTCTAATTGTGAATGAGAAACTGGTTCCGTTCATAAAACCAATCGTACTGTCTGGCTCGCTACCATGATATTTTACATGTACCCTAAATGTATACTTTTTGAAATAGTCATGATATGAGTTCAGCATATTCTTGATAAGTGGTAATCTTCATGTAAGGCTTTAAAAGATGCTGCTACTTTGTATGTCTTCAAGATCGAGTCACCCTTTGTGAAACATGCACGTGTAGTGTAGAGTGTCATTTGGGGCAGGGTGGGCTTTAGCCCCACCAATGATTTTGCCCAAGCCAACAGAAATTGACAATGAAAAAATTGACAAAAATTTGCTTGGACTGATAAAAATAAATGCATTTCTGGTGATCTCAGAAGTTCAAAACTTCTAAATTTTACAGGGGAGCATACCCCCAGACGCCTCTACAAAACTTGTACCTTTTAGTGCTTGATGGGTTACACTATGCATGAGCTTAGCCCCCAGTTATGTATAATTATGCTCTGTGGCCAATGATTGTGGCAAAGGATGAGAGCTTGCTTTGAGGTTCATGGCCCCCCTACCTAGACTTCTGGATCAGTGCCTGTTACTGCACAGGATTTTCAATAAGAACTGGCTGATGACAAATTTCGTCAACTACTTTACATGAAGCTGCCACCTACTTTAATAAAATACTGTTTGAAACTTGATTTTCATAATAAAATTATAGCAGTTGAGATATGTTATTCCTTCAAACTGGTAGGTTTTTTGACAAATATGTTTGCTTGAATTGTTGGGTGATTTTTCAAATTTGTCAATTGAAAGAGTGTTTTGGTGAACAGCACTTGAGGCACGCTTCCAGCCCCTCCCCCTCCCTCCAGATAGTAATCTTTTACCCCCAGATATCAACCTGCCTACTTTTACACTATTGTCATTTTGATTCTTATTTAAAACCCTGAATATATGCTATAATTTCTATAACTTTGTTTTGCATTAAATAAACTGTCAGTATATTTTAATCAGTTGTATTTTTTTCTAAAAATACCATGATCAAAATATTAAGCATTGTTAAAGGTAGTTTTTTCAACCCTTTCAGCCCCTACCACTTTATCAATATCTAACTTCTCCTTACATAACATATACAAAATAAGTCATTTTGTAATGAGAAAATGGACATTGATCAAACAAGGAAAACTGTTGAAGGTGAAAAGTGAAAATCTCCCAAATTAATGAAAAGTATCGAAATCTTAGTAGGGAGAATTTACCAACACATCATTTGTTGTGTTTGGGGCTAAAATGAATAAAGTTAAAACATGGATTTTTTATGAATTCTGAGTTAATAGTTTTATCAATGTCGTATTGTGATTATTATGAATCATGACCAAACAGAATCCTGTAATTTGATTGGCTGCTGAGAAGCCGTGATTATCTAATTGTAATGCCCATGGACTTTACCAATTTTTTTTTACCGCTCTATTGTATTTCTCTTTTTTTAAAGTTTCTAACAATATTTTAAAAAACCATGTAGTAAATAACTTATTTACTTCATTTGTTTGGTCTTTACTGGGAAACTTCAGACCTGGAAATCTCACTACTGGTAAGATTGAAGCTCGCAATGCTTAATCTGTGTGTTGGGTCCGTGGTCTAAGATTTCCCAGGAAAGGACTTGCTTGTGGCTAGTTAACAGTTATTCTAAGAGTGCCCATTGGGTGTGAGATGGTAAATAGCCACAGAGATGCGTAGCACTGAGTTAGCTATAAACCATCTCATATCCAACATGTGCAAATGGAATGATTGTTCTATTGAATTTTTTGAGTTTTTCAAACCTATCAATACTTTAAAATGACAGCTAAAACTTATTCAGTACAATATTTCAGCTTTGCAAATGACACTACACAATTATTTGCCATATATGGTCAATTCTGTATGATTTTTATGAGCTGATAACTGAAAGTGAATGAAGTAATCAAAACGCTAAAAAAGCAATAATTGAGGTTTATAGAAAGATTTAATTTTTTATGACATTTCCTTTACCAGGAGGTGGAGTAAACCCCAATGAGTTTGCTAAACGTTTGTGGGGAGATATGTATTTCAACGCAAAAACGTGAGTTTGTAATAATTCTTTTGTGAGATGTGTCTGGTGTTACATGAGTGTAAAATCATAATTGTATGACCAAAATTTGTTGCATATAAATTCTTTTGACAGCCGCAAATTCACCAAGAAAGCACCATTGAGCACGTCTCATCGCAGCTTTGTTGAGTTCATTCTAGAGCCACTTTACAAACTTTTTGCACAGGTATGGAATATTTGAAGAGCCTAGTACGAAAACAACGTAAGTGAATTTATATGAAATGCTAAGTTCTCTCAATAGTTCTGGAGAGATAAAAGGGGATAATGTAGGGAGAATTGAGAACTTCACCAAAAGTCACTTAGATAGTTTTTGTACTAGTCTCTTCATTTCTTTGGACAGTTATGAATGAGTTGGTTGAACTGATTTTTGTAGGCGTTGGGTTTAGCAATTGTCTAATTATGGTTAAGCTGCTAAAATCTGCACTTAATTGGTCCGTGAAGTCAATTTTGATTGAAATTAGTAGTTTACAGTACATAAGAAACCAAGTTACCCCTCTGTGCTTTAAAACTGTAGCCCAGTGTTGTAATTAAGGTCTTTGCACTTTACCAGAGCTTAAAAACTTGTAATGTGGTGCAAGATTGCTTTTTATTGTTTGAAAATAAAATAACGAGGTTTTTACTTAAAAAGGGGAGTTTAAAGTTCCATCCTGCTATGCTAATTTTAAGGCACAACAAAAAACATGCAAGACTCTGTCTGTAGTGTAAATGATTGGTGCTATCCAATCTTTTAATTTTAAGCTATTTAAACCCCAAAAAGTGACCGTTTTATTGTCCTGAGAGTAAAATTCAGTAAATGTTTATCGTGTCAAAAAAAATTAAAAGAACGTGACATTTCTCATGAAGGTTTTTACTTCCAACTTGAAAAACTTTTTAGGAAAAAGGCTCGACTTCCTGGCTAGAATGACTTTCAATGATTAAAATTATCACCAAAAAATTATGCCGCTGTCATGCTGCAACAGTAGTACAACAGGGTTGAGTTGCTTAAAACATGATTAGCGATAATATTTTGTTAATGCTCTACAAAACCTATTGGTTGTCATGGTAACTAATCCTGGATCAGGGCTCGTCAGCTTTTGAACAACAAGAAATGTAAAAATAAGACACCACTGTTATCTAATTCAAGAACCTGTTCAAGATCCTATTATTTATTACTTATCACAGGTTGTTGGAGATGTGGACAGTACCTTGCCACGAGTGCTAGATGAATTAGGTACGTTATGTGGTGTCGTACTAAATGGTTCACATGTAAAGATAAGTGTACAGGCTTTAAACCCTTACAAAAAGTTTGTACTGTAGCTACAAGAAGGTTGAGTGAGGTTGCTAGGATACCAATGTTTCACTTGGTGCAATGGTAACTGTTTGGATATTTCAACTACCTATTTTTTATTTAACAGTATAAATTATAACGGTAATGATAACAATGACAATGACAATGATGAATTGTTGATGGTGATGATGATGAGGATGATAACGATAATGGATGAGTCTAGTTATTAAATTTAGATAAAATATCACATAGAGACATTTCAGGATAACATATTTCATGGATATTGTATCTCAGTTTGTTGACTTAGCTGTTTAAAAGAGCAATATTTGGTTTCTGTTGTTCAGGAGTACACTTGACAAAGAGTGAAATGCAACTCAATATCCGTCCTCTTCTGGGCCTAATATGCCGACGATTCTTTGGACAATTTACAGGTGTGACAAAGTTTCCTACCACCAGCAGAATACCAGTTTATCTTGTAATTATATTAGTTAAAAATTATAAGTTACAGTACTCTAAAACTATACCCAGGTCAGTGAAAGTTCCTTCTCTGTGTTTCAGCAAGTAGAATACACGTGTTTTTTTTGTAGTTATACTAGTAACAGACGAGTTAAACGCTGAAACTATACTTAGCCTGAAAGTTTCAGTTCTATTTGTGTCGCTAAGGGTTTTTGGAAGCAGACGGGTTTTAATACTTAGAATTCAACATGTTAAATGGAGACAATTATAATTTGTATTTAAATAATAGAAGTAGTTTTTGGTGCTAAGTTTGATAAAGGAATTGAACAGATACACACTATTAGAACATACCTTGTTTTTGATATACCTAAATCGAAATAACTTAGTGTCTTATTGATTTCTCAATTGCTTTGTAGAGTTAAAGCGATTTTATAAGCGGTCGAATTTATCAATTACAAATACTGTAGAAAGAGCTATTTTTAGCAGGGAAAAAGGCGACTACTTTCATGTAGTTGTTCTTTTTAGATAGGTCAAAAATGTTTGTAACTATAAGTGGTTTAGACTAAAAAGACGCATCTTATGAAATTTAAAAGTAATTCCATTTATGCCATTTATGGATATTTCTACAATGTATAATGTAACTACATGAACAAACAGTAAACAAAACACACTGCTTGATGGGTAGGCATAAATGGAACGACTTTCTAAGACGTCTCCTCGTTGTCTAAGACCACTTCGAGTAAATTTGAACTTTAAATTGTACAATATATTTTGGCTCTTTGCTCCCAAAATGCCACAACTTTCGGGGGGGGGAGGTGGGAGGGCAAGAAATAAACATTATGTTCGGGATATAATAGGAGGGCAAGAAATTAACGTTACTTTCGGGTGGCCGTTACTTTCGGAAGGCATTTACTTTTTTTGGGGGGGGGTTATTTTCGGACTTTATAGGAGGGCAACATTA
>JAOBRD020423115.1:0-18861 GCA_027575215.2 Hydrozoanthus sils | reverse complement strand
ACCCTCGACCAGGCCGGGAATCGAACCGGGGACCTCAGGATTGGGAGGCAGAGATCTTACCACTGCGCCAACCCCTCAACCCCGCCAACCCAAGGTTAAAGTTAACCAGCTTTTGGTCAAATATAATGTCTGCATGGCCTCGAGCCTTCCACTACTTTAACCAGAAACAAGTATGTATTAGATTATACGGTTAATACTGGGACTGGTGATGAAACCATTGTTGGTTTTCTTCGTCTTCCTCTTTGGTATTCTGGTCTTGACCCTGCACAAAATGCCGGCCAGGAGGTCTGTATTGAGAAATACTGTACCAGAAGCCTTGTGTAAGGACAGAGGCCAATTTTTGTATCATTTTATGAAAAAGGGCGAAAGTTCAGATTTACCACAGGCAAGATCGTAAATTTCTGTGTGCTCTCGGAACCAATCAGGTTGCAGGATTCTTCTCATCTTAGCCGCTCCCTCCCCCCAAAACAAGGTTTTGAAATGCAAATTAACAAGAGGCCAGTCACAACATTCTCACCAACACCTTAAACTATGAACGAACAACTTAAAACAAAGCCTCTTTGAACATTCTTTGTTTTTTCCTTTGGAGTTTGCCTGCTTTCATAGCCAGTCCGTATACTATGGTTAAATTAAAGATTGCCTTTCGCTTGCACACACACCATCACTGATCTTGCTACGATCTGACTCGCTGGTGACTGATTCACTGGCATTCACGTTAGGCTGCATCACTGTTAGGTGTTGATCATCAACTTGAGCCTGATCATCCTTGTCAGGGGGGCCGTTCATTACCACTTCCATCGACACTCTGGGCAAGTTTCTAACGTCAGTAGACAGTTTAGAGAGCTGAGCCAATGTGTGAACAATATCCATCATGTTCCTTACATGGGTACAGAATGTCTCAAGATGTCCTAATATGGACTCTTCATCAGTCATTGGTATCCCGGATGGAGCTTCGCTGCTAATGCTTGCATGGTCTGTTCCCCTGAGTCCTTTACCTAAATTATGTGACAAAAAAGTTTCGTTCATTACAAACTAAATCGCTTTTCAAGCCTATAGGCGGCTCATTAGGCCAGCAATTATCTCTAGTTTCTGAAGTGCTAAGTGGATGAGAGTCGCAGACTCTCCCTGGACAAAACACAAGTCCATCATAGGTTAGCCCCCAGCAGAACTGAGGTTAAAACCAGTCTAAGTACAACTTTTTTCCTTAGTTCTTGATTAAAATTTGATCGAGAGGAAGAATGGAGGAAAAAATTATACTTAGTATGAAGTTGTACTTAATGTGAAATTGCAGTAACCAGTTCATAGTTAATTGACTTCACAGTAACCGTTGTGCGACCAATATGTTTCAAACAAAGAGGTCTCATTTGTACATTTTTTTTACTGGTTTACCTGGAGGTAACACAACAGTCTAGGCTTGGTGCTTGAATTGAGATAAATTAAGTGAGGTTTGTCTCACAAGACCAAGGTCCGAGAGGAGAGTCCAGGGAGGGATGTCTCAGAAGGGCAGAGGAAGGAAGATCTGAGATGAGAGTCCAGAGAAGGAGGGGGGAACAAATGAAGGTCTGAGCGGGGTCCAGGGTGGGAGAGGAAGGAGGGAAGGTCTTAGAGGAGGGCCCAGGGAGGGAGGGAGAATGGTCTGAGAGGAGGATCCTGGGAGGGAGGGAGGGGGAAGGAAGGTCTGAGAGGAGGGCCCAGGGAGGGAGGGAGGTCTGAGAGGAGGATCCAGGGAGGTAGGGAGGGAGGAAGGTCTGAGAGGAGAGTCCAGGAAGGGAGGGAGGGAGGAAGGTCTGAGAGGAGGGGTCCAGGGAGGAAGAGAGGAAGGTCTGAGAGGAGGGTCCAAGGAGGGAGGGGGGAAGGAAGGAACAGGCCATCTGATATTACACAATGGTGCGATTTTGCACAATTGACCTCAAATCGTATCCAATCGCATGATTCACAAAAGAATGCATATTGTTCACGAAATCAACCACAAATAAACAATTTTCTTAAAAAGTTCAGCATAAACATACCATTTTTAAGATGATTTACCTTGAAGAAGCCTAAAGAAACGTTTGTCACCTTCGATTTTGTAAACATGTTATTTTGCTTGTTGGGGACCTGGTAGGAGTCTCATTTTTAAAGAGTTGCCTATTGGTGTAACACAAACAAGCCCATTGTTTTGGTATGCCAATCTGAATGGCTGATAGATTGATGGCAAATTTAGTTTTCTTACTTTAAAACTAATAAAACTGTACTCATGGATAAGTTTGTAATGAAAACTCCCGCTGTTTCTTGGACCAAAAAGGCAGGTGCCTACTTCTGCCAGATGGACTGATGCTTTGCTCATCGTATAAATTATATTGTTATAAACCATCTCAGATCTGAAGAATAAATTTAAAAAGCTGGTTTCTTGTGTTCAGAAATAAAATACTGCATAATATCAACATTGATCATTTATTTAGTCGCATGTTAGCTGTTACCTTTCAATTTCTAACGTGGTGCACTTAGGAGAACATGGTGCACTTATAGTGCAGAAGACTTCAGTTTGAATTTATCCCAACTAATGTCAAGATACCTAATTACCTTTCCTTTTTGTCCTCTCTGGGTCCAGGGAGGGGGAAGGAAGGAAGGTCTCAGAGGAGGGTCCAGGGAGGGAGGGAGGTCTGAGAGGAGGGTCCAGGGAGGGAGGGAGGAAGGAAGGTCTGGGGAGGTAGGGAGGTCTGAGAAGAGGGGTCCAGGGAGGGGGGAAGGTCTGAGAGGAGGTTCCAGGGAGGGAGGGGGAAAGGAGGGAATGTCTGAGAGGAAGGTCCAGGGAGGGAGGGAGGAAGGTCGGGGGAGGGAGGGAGGTCTGAAAAGAGGGGTCCAGGCAGGGAGGGAGGAAGGAAAGAAGGTCTGAGAGGCGGTCCAGGGAGGGAGGGAGGAAGGAAGAGACTGCATTGGTTTCTTTTATTTCCTCCCTCCACAATTTGACTGGTCAGCATTCTTTCAGCGGCTCAAACCCTGCTTGAACTTTTTGTTTAATTTGACTGATTCTGATGAAAAGAAACAGACTGCTTGCAGCTAGTCTATTGCACATGCTTTACTACACCCACTTGCATTTGGAATAGATATAAAATGAAAATTATAAAGATCATCATTTTAACTAACAAGTAGTTTGCGTAATGCACACATTGACATAAAATGCCTTGTCTAATATAGTTTTTGTGTTTATCTACACTCATGTGCAACATAAACATTGTTGCAATCATTTTAACATCCCAGATAGTTAGATACCACCTACCCTGGTTTGATATTGACATCCTGATAGGACTTGCACCATAGTTCGATGTCAAGTTGCTTGTGCTGCCAGCTACAGTTGATCGCTTGGCTGATACAATAGTACTTGGAGTTGCAGCAGATGGTATTTGGGACAACCCATGGGTACCCCCCAGACCATCCCGTAAGTTACGAAGCATGTCTCTGTATTGTTTATGTAGAGAAATAGATGCATTGAGGCGATAGAGGAAACCATCCTTCGGAGAGCCCACAACTGTTGCAAGCTTCTTTCTTCCTCTTAACATTTTCAAGGACAGTGCTGCCCCAGAATTCACCTCCTCTTGGACACACGTCCACAACTTGTCCTCGTCGCCAAAATGAGTGCTAAGTTTGATGTAGTTTTTAGCTGCCAAGACAATCTGGTTTGTAACCTGTAAGGCAATTTGGACATTGGAATCAGCCCTCTAGACCCAAACACAAAAATTGATGTCTAGAAACATTCTCCAACAAAGGATACAAAGTTTCCTATTAAGCCTTTGACAATTCTGACTATTTAAAATAAAAACTAATGGTAGTAAACAACATTTCGTCATCATCACGACAACATCTCAGGCAAACTGTTTGAGAAACTAAAGGCAACTTGGATCACTCCCCTCCCCCGACTTCCTATCAAACTTTTGATCCTATATGGTAATCTGGTGATACAATCTGGCAATGTCCATTTTGTGTCATTTAACTGATTTCCATAGCAAAATGGAAATAATTATGGCAATATATTTCACCTTGGAGAAAAGTAGTCCCAGGAAGCCTGTTCGGGCATAGTATCTTGATATGGAGTCCATCTGTCGCACACTGGCCATCAGTCCAGGGAGAGTGGTGCTGCAAATAGTGTTGACTGTTGTCCCCCCTGTCAGCTGATCAAAGTATTTCTTGAGAGCTTCAAGATATTTCACTTTGTCTTTGGTCTCATTAAAGGCATCTGTAATACTGTGAAGCAGTAAAAAGCAGTTTCTCTGAGGTATATCAGATGTAAACAGGTACCATGCTTTAAAGTTAGTGATTGTTAATTTCCGTTGTGCCTCTGGTAAGTGTTGGACTTGATAATTTAATAACATTAATATAATTTAATAATAAGTATAAGTAATAGCATGTTTTGTAATGATATTTGGCATAAATACCATGAGTGGTGTTTTCAAAATTGTTAAACAAAATTTCACGCGCGCAGCTATCGAAAACGGCTTTTGGTTGTCTTTCAAATGCCAGTCAAGGCCAGATAGCATCACTCTCAGCAAATCTGGTTCATACTCTTGTCCGTCACTTTTTCGGGCTTCCGCAAACAAAATGCTTAATGTTTTGTCCAGTTCTGTAGGGCTGTAAGACAAAATGTCTTAATTTATACCTTTGGCAGAAGCCCAAGCTTCAAAGACATTTACCCACGTTTTAGTGCTTTTTTGTGTGTTTGTGTTTTTGGCATTGTTAGCTAAAGTTTCAATTTCTTCAACTGCGGTGCTCGGAAAACTGTCCGCCATTTTTCTCGGTAGAAAAAACGGTTACCATAGTGATTTTGAAATACCACTCTCAAGCACTTAAATTACCACTATTACAGTAAAAATAATAATAATTAATAATAACAATAATAATAACAATAGTAATAGTAATAATAATATTGATCATCCACAGTATTGAACAGACACCATCCAACAATAATGAAAAACTCCAACTTATTTATTTACTTTCTGATACAGATACCTTTCTTGGATGAAGATTAATGGCTAGGACAAACAGCTTAACATCCCTGTCTATGGATAGTGAGGTCAAGGTGTTCAACCCACCTCAAGGCCAGGGATTGAGCCCGGACCTCTCACTTGGGAGTCAAAGATTTTTCCGACTGAGTAAAACACACACACACACACACTCTTAATGATTACGACTGAGTCTTTACCTTGCATCAGTGGCTTTCCAGCGTTTAAGGACTTTACATTTTGCTGTAATAAGAACTGCAATAACAGCCTTGCACTCCTTGCCCTTCAGCTGATCAGTGATGCTTGTCAACACTTTTTGTCTCTTTTTCCATTTCTCCAGTTCCAATAGGGGACCCGCAAATGAATCAGGCCTGAGAAGTAGTATTTGAAGAATGCATTTTTTCATCATAATACATATAACATGTCGTAAATTGAAGCTGCATGTGTTCTACGTAATGAAACTGATAATTTAAAAGATCACCAAAACGTATAATTATAAACATGTATGAGTAAAAATTTTATCTATCTCCACCTTTATTTGAAGGGTCTAGTGCAAGAACAATGAATATTTAAGTGATTTTTTATGAAATGCTTCATTCAATTCTCCCAGGGATCATAAAGAGAAAATAGGGATAATGCAGGGAGAGTTGAGAACTTGTTCAAAAAACAAAAACATGACTTTGTATGAAATGCTAAATTCTTCCAATGGTTATGAAGAGATGGCTGAGATAGTGTAAGGAAAGTTGAGAACTTCATCAAAAGTTTTTGCCCTAGCCCCTTCACTTGTACATGAAAGAAAATAATAAATTTTGAATTACATTGCTCACCCATATTTACAAAAAAGAATTAAAATCATTTGTATTTACACATAAAAAAATTGTATGCCAAAACACTGTGCCCAAACAACTGAATTCGACTTAAATCCACTGGAGTTGAATTGACCAACAAATATCCCACATTTTTTTCTTGTGAGGGACTTCTCAAAATCAGTGATATGGCCTGGAAAATACTTCAGTTCTGGATAATTTATCAGTTATCTTTTAATAACGTAAGTAAAAAAAATAATAAAGAATAACTCCCAATAGCCAACAAATTATCCATTCAATCCACCTTTTGAAGATATTAGTTTCATCCTGTATGAATGGAAATCAGCAAAGCATGCTGCCTAGCTGTTATATAACATCAGCAACAAGAGATAAGTAAATTTGATTGAATGGCTGATGAAAGCTGAATATGACAAAAAAGGGGGACTGATTGACTTATACAGGATAGTGAATGGTCCCTTAAAAAATGAAAGTCTCAGCAAATTATGGAGTCATTGTTTGTTATCGTGTTTCTAGGTTTCATATCTTTTATCTTTTCTCTGTCTCACAGTCTCAGATTTTCTCACAAAATGGCTCGCATTCTCAGCATTTTCGACAGAGCTCTAAATCTCTATTTCAATTGCCTGAAATTTGTTTGGTGTCTCAGTATTTTAAGACTCAGTGTAAGATTATTCGAATTACATTGTCTCAGTCTCAGTCTATTCGCTGCTTTCCAAATTCTCAGGTTGGGATTTTAAAAGGCTGTCTCAGCATCTTGGAGTCTCAGATTAACCATTCGCTATCAATGTCCCATACAAATAATATGCAAATCCGAAAAACTGCAGTAGGTTGATTTGTACATGCTATACTAAGTGTTCCAAAATATGGTTTACTACACACTGAAAGTCTTGTCTTTGCAAGAGTGATCCTGATCCACTCACGGCAGATGAGATCAGAAAGACAGACAGTTAAACAAAAAAGCTATAGCTTTTGCTTCACTTCCAATGGGTTATAATTTAAAACCCTTGAAGCCCCGCTGCTATTAAAAGCACCTGGGTGGGTTACCAGCCAGTTGCAAAACGTGATAGCATTGCTGTTTTGGTAGAGCAATAACAAAAAACTTTAATCAAAGTACTGGCATTTTCTATCGCGAAATAAACAATGCCCAATGGTCTTTGACTTACCGTTCTTGCTCCATTCCTTCAAGCAAAACGTTTTCAATAGTCGAGATCCAATCCATCACAAGGTTTTCATATTCTTGCAAAACTGTTGGGTTCACTGCAGCAGCACGATTTTGCTTGAAATCAGTTGTTATTTGCACTTCAGGTTTTTTCAGTATCTGCTGTGGAGTTACAATAGCACTTGCATACTCCGATAATGTGTTTGTGTATTTGTCCAGCTGATTAAGAAAATAGTTCGTATCTTCGTCTGTACAGCTTCCCCAATTAGCTTGCGAGTGAAGGATTGGCCCAAATATATTTGAAAGCAGTGAGCTAAAATGCACTAGAGGATTGTGTTTAATTTCTCCACAAAAAACTTCTTTCTCCACACAAGTCGGGTCAATGACTCGATTTAAGTTGGAGCGAATGAAGTACAAACATATCGCTTCGCCATCCATGACTTCTTTAAGCTTTGCACACGAGTTTACAACATGCATTTTTCTTGTAGCTAAACTATTAACATCAGGCTTGGGGCAATAGAAAAACAACTTCGTATGTCCACCCGGAGCCAAAAAGTCATTTATAAAATCCAGGGTGGCTTGTTCTGCCATGAAATCCTCCAGCATCGTTGGACTGTCATAAGTGCCGATGTGGAAAGTTTCCTGCAGTTTAGTGGCAAACCACCAATGCCTTTCGTCCATTGTTTCTCCTATGTGCCAATAATTGACAAATCACTCTAACATCATTCACAAGTTTTGTTGTTCTTTTGTAGTTTCTTCAACTTTCCCTCCATTTTGTTGTCATTTGGTAGCCAAGCACTGGAGACCAGCAGTTCCCGGATGTTTGCGATTTTTTTGTCTTGGGGAGGGTAGGTAAGGAAGGCAATGTTCGTGAAACAGGTATTTTTAATTTTTCTTTAGAAAAAAGGCATGCAAGAATATGGTTTCTAATTTGAACTTTTTGAATTACATCTTTAGCTTTACATTTTCCTTCCTGTAATTCATTTTGCTCATTAATCTTTTTTCCCGAAAACGAAAAATATAAGTGAATCTAGCGCCACAGGTAGCCCAGGCTGCGTGATGCTGTAACCACCCTTACTCATGTACTCAACCCCTAATATAATAGGACGAAACAGCTGTCCACGGTTGGCTTGCTTCTGTTACTTGCATTGTAGTTGCTCGGGTAAAGTGCATGCGTGTAGGCCCTGGCAAAGCTGTTGAGTTGAGTAAGGGTGGGAGTTTTTTCATTTAATAGTCGGTACTTCTTGCTATATTAAATGCAGGGAATTTTACAGCAATCTTGCCGCTAAACGCTCTACAAATGAAATAAGTATTATGAAATACCTCGATTTTTGAGGTCTTTTAATTTTATGCCGGAATGGAGAGGGGGCAGATGATTGCCGAACAGAAACCATCCCTAAACACAACAGAATGATGACAAGGGAATCGAGGTATTCCATAATATTCATATCTAGAGTGTTTCGAGGCAAAGCGTGACAACATGAACACAGCTGCCAGATGCTAGTACTTATTACAAGCCCGGGGGGACGAGGGGGGGTGGTACTCCGGGGTCAAAAGGGTAGGGACGACTGTCGGAAAAGTCCCCAAAATAACCTAAAATATATCAAGGCATAAGAATTTTCCAGGTGTTTAGATGTTAGTGAGAGGTAAATATGTTCTTTAATTGTGCAAAACATCGCTTTTTCTTCCCATACTTTGACTCAAAATTAGGTCAACTTAATTAGGATAACTTAATTAGGATAGAACAAATACTCCATGCACGTAGCTTCATTTAGGCTACTATTAAAAGCATTCACTAATTAGGTTAAATTAGGTCTATTAAAAGCATTCGCTAATTAGGTCAAATTAATCAGTCAAAATTAGGTCAACTTAATTAGAATATACCAAAAACTCATTGCGCGTAGCTTCATTTAAGGCCTTTATTAATACCAAGAAGCATTCGCTACGTGATTGTGGGATCATGCACGTTCTGCGTTTGCATTTCAATGAATTATTAACAATTGCGCAGTCTGCGGCCTCCTTAGGGGTTTGTATAGCGGAAAAACGTCCGGCTTTAAAGGCCTTGAACAAAAGCTTCACTTTAACCCTAACAACTTGTTGTAGCACGTTTATGAGTGCGAACAAGCGTTATGAAAGGAATTAGGCTTGAGTACAACTGACGAGCGCGACAAAACGATGACACCGCCTTGAAGCCCGTCCCCTCTTCACTGGTTAAAACAATATGAAATAAACTGTGAGCCTTTCACGGTTAAAAAGTCTGGCATAAATCAATTACAATGTTGATTGGCCGGTATATTGTAAAACTTTTTATACCCCTACGAGCACTCAGTCACTCGTTTATAGGTTCTTATAACTTGTGTCCATAATTTTTCTGTCTATCAATCAATCAGTTTTTTTAGACACATACTCTAAGGCATACATTTATAAGTTCTTGTCTAGAGGTGTATACGTGTATATCGAGGGACAGACCACAGCATGGGTCGAAACTCTGTTCTTATCGATCAGTGAGTGGGTTATTTTTTATGTCCCCGTTCCCCGTTGGAAGACGAGAGACTAGATCAACGGGTTAACGTCTCTGTCCACGGACGGTGTGGCGAAAGAAGACCGCACAAATGTTCAACCCTCGACAAGGCCGGGGATCGAACCCGGGGCTTCACGGTTGGCAGTCAGATAAATGAATAGTTTAGCAGAATTCCATGATCATTTTCAAGTTTTTTTTGTTGGTAATAATCCGAATAGCTCAACATATTCTATTGATACTGTAAGGAGAAGCTGACTGTAAGTACTGTGGGAGCGAAAGGGTTTAACACCTAAATAATTCATTTGTTATATTTACAAATATGCCACGGAAGGATATAATTTTATTTTATCATCGAAATCAAGAAAAATAGTTGCGCTACAAAATCGGCATCAAGAACCGCATACCGCTTCATGTTATTTTATGTAACCTTGATAATGGTGTTCGATGCACCGAAACATCGGTTAACTTTTTGTCACTAACTTTTCTTGTGTCATGTATTTCGAAATCATTTCTTGAAAGGATGATACTGTTTGTATATTTCAGTTATAGACTTTTGCCTAGCCAAATTGTCCTTAAAATATCACGACCAAACTCCCAGCTGAGCCTGGAGAGGCTCGACGTTGGTAAGGGGGTTGTAGATACGTTTCGTGGGTCGTGAATTCGAATCCCACTGAGGGCAGAGATTTCTTCTTTTTCCTTTAAGTGCGTTTATGGGTTTTTTTTGTTGATGTTGTAGATCAACGAAACTTGGATCATTCCCAATTTCCAGTGGGAAAGCCTGATTCGAATCTGTACCAATATTTAAACTATTTGTATTTAAAGAAAAAAATTTTTGGTTTTATATATTAAAGTTTTAAAAACAGTTAACATAACATTATTAATCTTGTTTTCTCCTCGTCTAATCGAGTAACTTACAATTTAAGGTGGTTAAGAGGTTTCTGTAGTTTAAAAATAAGCAATAATTCTTGGCATGAAGGCCGAAACTGATATTCAGTTGTTCTCTAAAAGTATAATCGATTCGGCATTATTTTTGTTTCTGTTCAGAAAGATTCTCGAGACTTTTTTTAAAAGCGTCCTGCCGTCACAAACAATAGTCTTAATCTTTTCCGTCCATACTTGCAACCCAAGAGGCGGAAAGCAAAGCTGTCATTAGTTTCTTAAACGTGACGAGCAAGGTACACAATTCGCACATTCTTTAGCAATTGCTATTTTGATCTATGAACAGCGCCTCACGCGAGCGTCACAAAGGAAACAGTTGTCGCGCGTTCCTGCATTGTGTTGTTAAAATAGTACTGCACGCTGCGGCGTCGGATGTTAAGCTTGGCGGGAGAGGTAACTTTAACATGCCTAAGAACAAAACATTTTTAAATTGTTTACTGACTTTTGCTTGTGGAGAAGTGTTCGGGAACTTTAGTTCCGCTGTTCTTATTTGAAAGTTTAATTCGGTTCTTTGCGCGAAACAGACCAACTTTGGCGCTATATCTCACGACGAACATATTTGGGTTTATACTTTCGATTGGTTTTTCTAGATGTAGAGGAATAAAAGATGCCTTACGCCCTAAAGATTTTCAATTTCAGCTGATGCAATTTTCGCCTTATTTCGCCACAAGTACGTGTCAAACTTTTCGGTATTTTTTGGCGGAATGCGTTTGCTTAAGACAGCTACTTGTAGTAAAACAATAGAAGTTATTTTTGCGGGCACAAATATGTTGTGGGCCCGACTCATTTTAGCCTGAGCCGAGTGGAGGGGTTAAAATAGCTCTGAGAATATTTATGTCGAAGAACATAAACTCATTTACTATTATTATCATTTTTTCGACTTAAAGAACCTTTTGGCTCGCACTTCTCATTGTTTTGATTCAGCGCTGGCTAGTTAAAATGTTTAGCCCGCAAAATTCGCCGTTAGCCAAATGCTCCACAATGCCCAAGAAATTTTTTTTGTTATAATTTTTGAGCTTTTTGTGGCTTTTTGTAATTCCTTATATCTAGTGATCCATCCATCCCATTCAGTTGTATCAAAAAATAACTACAATAAAATTCTGTAAGCCATTTGTGCCCCTCCTTTGGCCTGGACTACTATAACTTCCTAAGTTTGTATTGTGTGAAATAAATTTGAAACTGAATTAAAAATCGAGACAGACAGTTGAGCTGTTCTTTGTATTGTCTAAACCTATTAAAATTTTTGCCATTTTGTTATAAAAGAGCTAATTTTTATCATAGTGTTATAAGTCGCTTTTTCGATGTTTAATTGTCTTAGTATACCATAACCGTTCCCCCAGAAAACAGGACTTATTAAGCTCCCCAGTACTGACAGAAAAAAAGATAACAAGCAAAAGAAATATCAGTTTAGAAAACACTTTTGAGAATGTTCTAGTTTGAGGGATTTCAGCTGGGCTGGTACTTCATCTTACGCAACTGGTTAGACGACTGAATAACGGCATATAAATTTCGGTATTTTTTAATGTGTTTGCTACTTATATAATAAAACAAAAGACCTCTCTGAAGATGATCACATTGATCGAAACATGCAGATATTTCCATTTATTTCCCAAAGAGCTTTTGTTCTTGGGCATAAATATGTTATTGGTCCCTTCTCAGAGCTCATCTTATAAGCCTTCCTCTCGGCTCGGGCTAAAATGATTCTGAGTTGGGCCAACATGTTTATGCCCGCGAACATAAACTCTATTGTTTTATTACAAGTAGCTGTCTTAAGCAAACACGTTCAATAAATACCGAAAGTTTGACACATACTTGTGGTGAAACAAGAAAAAAAAAATTTATAAATTATTTAGCTAATTTGAAAATTTTTGGGCGATAAGGCATCTTTATCTTACGTTTGGTTAGTTTGTTTTCGCATTTTACAACGCCACGTTTTTAACGGTTCGATTAATGAGTTTAAGAGATTTACATAGTCCCAATGAGTTCCAGCACTTTTTCTAGCAGCCAGTGTTTCGTGGTAGATTCATTGAGCTGCGGGAAAGTAAAGTAATTAGGAAAACTGGCGATTAGTTAATTCGTGAAAGTTGTACCGCCGGCAACACAATAAGGAGATCAGCGGTCCATCTGTCCGGATTAATAAAAGAGTTAATTTACTTTTTCCTGTCGTGCTCTGGCTTGAATATTTTTTGTAGTACTTGGCCCCACGACTCGTGGCGTTGTATCCGCAAAATTCGCCACGACGAAGCAGCTTTAATAAAGAATAACAGATTTTTTTGTTTGTTTTAAGCGAAAATGCATAACGTTTTTGCGTCAACCATATATTTTTATTCTCCGATTTAATTTGATACATAAAACAGACTGAAGAGATTTTTCATTATAGGGCAGTATTGCATGGGCCTAATCACAATCCTGTTTAAAACATAGCGAGCAAGGACTTTCCCGGACAGACCGAGCAAACGATCGAGGTTATTAAGATTTTATTATATGGCTTAAATTTTAGATTAGTAAAAGAGAACAAACGATTATCTCTGCGCGCTCGCGTTAACGAGAAATCGGTCCAGTAACTTCCCGGTCCTTATGGGAGGTTATTGGACCGATTTTCGGCCAATCAGCGCGCAGGATTTGGTTATTGACCCTAGGAGTTTGACTTGCAATGTAATAAAGGGCAGTATTGCATGGGCCAAATTACAACCTTGTTCCAAACACGCAACGAGCCTTGTTAAATAAAATTAGTTATCGTTTCAAACCTTTCAGCCAAAACAGTTATTCAAGCTCCACGTTTTCAAATCTTCTCCATGTTTTGATGATCTTATGATATCAAACAATTACAGTTATAAACTGCATATGTTGCTAAAATTGAAAATAACAAAAGAATTACAGTTCATCAGAAGGATTCCAAAACTGTGTGCCATTCCACAATTGGTTTCGGCTTCATTAAATCCTATACCAGTTGTAGAACAATTTAGGAGAAAGAAAAAAAAAAACCCAATTACTGTTCATCAGCAGGATACCCAAACTGTGTGCAATTACACAATTGGTTTCGGCTCCATTAAATCCTGTATCAATTGTAGAACAATTTAACAGAAGCGCAGTGAATTCTGAACAACCGTTAGTAAAAGTAAGAAAAATAACTGACTTTTATATCAAATGTAAATTTGCGACACAGGCCACATTTCTCATACCAAAACGAGCGAGCGTACAAGAGACAAGAAATGGAGTATTAGCGCGAAGAACTAAAACATTCAGTGTTTCAACAAATCAACTGGTAAATAGAATAAAAAGATGCCAATTGGTAGAAGGCTCAACTTCAGGTATATCATGTCAATCCGGGCGACGACCCCTATTGCGCTGGACGTGTAATACAGTAATTAAAGGGCGCACGCGTAATCGGACGTTCGCGGGCCATAAGACTTTTGTCTCTTGACTTATTATACAGTACGCACGTTCGCTGAAACAAGGGACTGCAAGCAGTTTGAGAGCTTTAAATTTTCAATTTAGCTTTGCTTTGCTTTACTATTCTAACCTCTAAAATTACAACGGTCATACCAACCAGCCCCGGCAATAAATAGGGGAGTACCTATGTAATGCATGCGGTTGAAAAACTAAGCTAAACGGCCAGAACCAAACATGCTGCACATGGAATAATGATTTCTTTTCACTTTAATAACTAAGTTATAACATTAAGGCATCAGTGTAATGTAAGCAATTATACCAATGTGACAACATTTCCGGTTCACGAAAATATCTCAATATATTAACGTACTGCTCTACTATGACACATTTCTGCCACTAGACTTACATTAAACTGTAATCAAACTTTCGTTTAAACTCTTCGAAGGCATATTTAGAATATTTACAGTTACCTTATGTTCTTTACTTTTGTGTATACACAATGTTGTACCAACGAGCTTGGTCAACTATATATTTTAAATAAAGATTGCTTAATCACAAGATTGCTAGAGACATTCTATCTGCAAGCAAGCTCTTTTTACGTAACACCAAGTAGAATTTACACTGTTACAGTTCATAGATTGGGTCCGCCTTTCTGCTCTTCGACTTGTGTCTCAAAGGAATTTTGGACCCTGTTAGTTTTATTTACTTAGCTTTGATACGAATAAAATGACTTAGCCGATTATACTTTGTTACCTTCTGACGAGTTCAGGTGTATTTCGGTAAGTTGATACGCGAACACGGAAACCAGCCGCTCATTATAACTTATACTTAAGGAAAACTAATTATGTATCAAGTTGTCTTACCAGTTGCATGGCCCTAAAGTGGAAAGCGGTGCAATGTTTGACAAAAAAATGTACCCATACATCAACAGATACCGTCTACTAGTTCACCAAAGTAAAAGAGGTTAACTGAGATACATTTTAACTTAATGCAGCCCATAATCAATAGACTCTTCCATACAATATCAAAATTGCTATTGTAAGACCAGAAATCTTAAGATTTTTAAATAGATTTCTAAAGTTTTCGTGCGCTAAGAGTTATGGGAACCGCCACGTCATGCAGGAAACTCTAGGCATTCTGAACGTCCTAAACGCCTCCCAAGACGGGCAGCTTCTCCATTCGGACAAGGAAAAATATGATACAACTTGTCAAATTGGAAGACCACATTGTAGAAAAAAATAAGCAAACTTTTTATTTTACTTTGGATATAGAATGAATCATTCTTCCCAGAGGAAGTAGTTTTGTGGTTGGGACAAGCAAGATACACATAGCACTCGTCCAAATGGACAAGCGAATTGAGAAGAAAGTTTCTTGCCTTGAAGTTACCTTATTCCTATCAGGCCATGCAACATTAAAACAGACATTTATATTCATACTTAATGAGCTTTTCAGCATTCATGACAACCTAAATAATGAGTTACATTCCTTTTCAAATCTCAGTATCTGGGCCTTAAATATATACAAGAAGACACTTATTCAACAAACTCAGATTTGTCTGCTATTTTAGTTGGATTTCTTCGACAAAAAACGCTCCCGTTTTTTTTATCAAAACAATGTTATTTTGTTTCATTTTGTGATAACGATTCGACAAATTTGGATAAAATACAATTAAGAGATAATTATATTGATAATGATAGTGATATTGATATTTCACTACTCCAGCTGTTTGTAAGGAACTGCTCGAGATATAGATACTAGCACAATTCTGCGACTGATAATTAATAAGCAGCAAGGTGTAATATCTTACGATGAATAATGATAGATAAGTTAAATAAAGTTTCACATTTGGTGTTTAACAAAGAGATTTTTACGAATCATCTGATGCAAAGAAAGCGATTTGGTTTAAGTAACAAATAAAAGTTTTTGACAGCATCAGTGCCATGCTAAAGCCCCAAAGGCATCAAAGACTTAGAGACAACAGATGTCAAGAGTAAATTAAATGCCAATGTCGTTTTTCCGATACCCAGATATCTTAAAACGGATTGAAACAAGTAAGAAATAGGAACAGCAAGGAAACTCGGCCTGATAATAATCTCATGCTTGTGTATGTTCTTTTGCTTTTTCATTACAGTTGAAGTTTTGCGATAGATTTGTTTTTTCATCGCATTAAAAATTCTAGGTTGCTGAAATTGCCTCCGATTTTTCAGGAAGCGTAAGAACAGATCATCTAATTTTAAGGTTTGAGACATGGTTACACAGTTCGGTTAGTTTCCGATCGCCCCTGGCGGAAATAGACACGAGATAACAACATCTTTTCACATCATATCTGAGCTTATTGATCGACCAAAATATGCTGGTTTCCGCAGCCGAATACAAATAAATTTGGCAAGTTTTCCGTCCCATATTTATTCTTAATTAAGTTGAGTGGTTCTGTGGCACTATTTATATAACTTAAATACACTCCAATAGCCTTGTAGATGGGTAGTATATTCTGAAATGATCTATAAATTAGAGTTGAGTACAGTCATCCATCGACATGCCTTAGGTCTCTCCATTGCGTGGAAGCTTGGTTATATTTTTAACTTAATTAACTGCGACAGTTGTTTATGGCTGTCTAATGTCCATGTAGAACTTTCTCAGTAAATATTTCCTTAGCTGGTAATTCTGTTTTCGTGATTGGATTGTTTTCGGTCCATCCGTCCACCATGTTTACGACACAAAATCCCCATGGGATTCTCCTGTGGTCGCTGTGTCGGGATGGCAAATGAATAGAGAGTTTCCTGTTTGGACCGGAAGTGTGTTCTTCCACATTCACCGCATTCTTGGCCTGATACCTTTACGTCGCACATACTTTAATGTGACAATATTGCCACACCGGCTTTTTTAATGTCGTATAACACCACGGCCTTTCTCTTCTCCCATGCGGGTTTCGGCATTTGTTGTGCCTTCCAAGACCATTTCTTGCGTTCCTGGCAGAATTGTGTGACCATTCTTTCACATGGTGCGGCCATTTTTCATTCCATGGCTGACAGCGGACCCCTTTTTCTGTGTAGTTGATGTTCCCAGTGTAGCTTGTTCGTGATTTAATACACAAGGCTGGTGACACAGAATGCAGACACGATAAGGATAATAAGAGATCGAAATACAATCACAAATTTATAGAGTATACTATCTTAAATTAAATCGGCAAAGGGTCATACAACAAACCAAGACTCTGAGTGCACAGAAGTCACTTGTCATCTTAATAAAAAAAAAGGTAAAGAAAAATTCTTAAAAGTTTAGGGCATGTCTGAAGGTTTTGGAGAGGTAAATGGATTAGAGACAGGATTTGTGAAAACTGCTTAGCCTAACGGTCTTTCAGACAATTTTCTTTTTATTAAATTTCTGCAAAAAAAGAGTAAAGAAAGCACTAGTCAATATCATGGAGGCCGCCATGTTGCACTGACGTCTGAACTCACAACGTCAAATTACAGTTTATTATCGAAGAAAAAAAGGTTTCTTTATTCTAATGATAATTGCCGAAAAATGCAAGCAATAGAACAGTCCAGATAAGTCAATAGAGATGTTTATTTTGACAGTTTGATGTTGTGACGTCAGACGTCAGTGCAACATGGCGGCCTTCTTCGGATTCACTAGTGATTTCTATATATATATTTTTGCAGAATACTAATAAAAAAAAATTGTTTTAGAAAGTACAATTTGAGAATCCCAAATTTCATGTTCATAATTTGGGAGTACAGGTTCTCTTGATATCTAATTATGAAAAATGATGCAAAGAATTGGAGTGGTGTTCTTTACATTGCTACCGATACCATTTCTTGAAACTGATCTCTGGACAACATCTCCAGTTATATCTTTATTATGAATTGGCTTTGGTTTTGAATGTTTCTTTCAACATCATACTAATGAGCCAATAGTTTAAAAAGAAAAACTAGAATAGAAAAAAAATAAAGAATTCGTGATGTAACGTTCGAAAACGTGAGTATGATGTCACGGAACATATGGATGTCTCGATTAACGTGATCATCTTTAGAGAGGTTAAACTTGCTGTGAAAAATCAAATTCAGACTGGAAAAAATAAAGAAGTGAGTATGATGTTGATATGATGTTTTGGAACAAATGCAAGTTTCGATCAATGCGATCATCTCCAGAGAGGTCAAAGATTAACCAAAGGCAAGCCACAAGGGAAATGAGAAAGAAAAACTACCTGCCATTTTATCGGGGTTTCGTGGGTTGGATTTCTGCTCGGGGAAGTTTGGGATTTTTCTTTCTCGGTTTCTCTTACGCTTTCATTTGGTTAATCACAGCATGTCAGAGTTTGGCCTCTCTGAAGATGATCATATGATGTTTTTTCAGTAGTTATAACATTTGTTATTGTTCCATTAACTTTAGTGAATAAATCATACTGCTGAGCTAGTAGCAGTTTATATTTGGCTACCTGAACTGTTTAGTTTCTTTTCGTAGCAGCCATACATTGCTTGCACTTGAGCAATGTCTAGGAATGACAAACCCCTCCGTTGACCGATCCGAACGTTGGCCTTGCGTCCTATTTTTCGTATTTTAATTGTTGACCTGCCATTTTTGCTGAAGAACTTGGAGCCATAGTGCATTATGGATCCATAATCATACGCGTAGCCCTTGGAGTCTAGTACACGCTTTGGCATCTTGTCTGTAGATATAAAATAAAGTATCAATACATGTACAGTAAACACCTGCATAAAAGAACACATGTTTTGGAGGTTTAGGCTGGTCGTGATCTTATTCATCGGGTGCTTTCTGCAAAATCAGCCTGAAAGAATTCTTAAGGTGTTCTTAAAGTTGCCTTAAAGAATCGAATTAAAGAAGCCAGAAAGTAACATTTATTTGGTGACATGACTGTATATAGCAAAGTTCAAAAACAATGTACCCTGAAAATTCCTAAAACTGCAGTGAAACAATCTGTGCTACTTAGAACACCTTTTTAGCGAGATCTAAGACAATTGCAATCACAAACTACATAGCCTTTTGCCAGCGCGCAACGAAAATAAGTTAGCCCTTAGATCGAAGCGC
>JAOBRD020423007.1:0-18862 GCA_027575215.2 Hydrozoanthus sils | reverse complement strand
CCCCCATCACTTTCCTAATGGTTCGTCCCTTAAATCCAAAAATTAATCAAAAACACAGCTTTTTATTACTTTACTGAATTTAAGATTTCAGGTTTTTCAAGACAAATACATTAGCAAGAAAGCAGTCCCTCGTGAGTCTGTTAAAACTATTTTGCTAATGTTAATGTCCACAACTTTCCATTGTTTAATGAGTCTGTTGCCTTCGATTCAGTTATGCCGCTGTTGTGCATAATTCAAAATCGACAATAGTCAAAATAATTAAAAACGGTGCCTGCATCGACATCGAAATTCCCACGCGCAGTTAAGCACCAAAGCGACATAACTGATACCTTAATATAATCAGTATGCAAGACAACTTGGGCTTCTGCGATTTAAAGTTTACCGCAATGGCTTGTGGACCGCTTAAATCAATCGACTAACTTCTGGCAAGTCAAAAGGTAAGGATGATTTACGATCCAAGGAATGGAAATATCATCTCGCTGTTTCGACAAGTCGAAGATTTATAAGGTACAGAGAGACCAGTTCAAGTTGATCGATGAGCGGTTCGTGTTTGATGAGCAAACTCTTTATATTGATTGAGCAGCCCTGAAACATTAACTGATTTTAACATGTTTAGTTGTTGTGTTACCCACATCTAGGAACTACTCCAATTATAAATAAGCGAAAGCGATTAACGTTATCTGATCAGCAGCGTGTAGTTTTGAAAACTACGATTAGTAATGGCTGATGTGGCTGGTGATCCGGGCCCGACTTTCTTCCAGGTTACTAGTGGTGGCAGTAGTATAAAACTTTGCACGCGGCCGTCGTTGCGAGTAGTTTTGTGTTTAATTGAAAGCAGTTCGATTCAGGATTTAATTTGGCACGATGTAAGTAAGTAGGGTTTTTTGTCACTATCTGTAAACTGTAGTTTTATCTGCACTTGGTTTGTAAGCTTGTCTCCAGTTTGTAACTTTAGTTTGTACTGATTTGTCAAATTACAAAAACCGTATTCGGCAACTGGGATGTACCTTGTTATGCATACAGATTAACCGTGCTTCAGTAACAGATAGTGTATAGTGAGTATTTACTTTTGGAACAGAAAATCGTGAGTATGCACAAATATACGGCATTTTACCCCTTATTCAAACGAGTCATTATTTTTGACTTTTCGATTATCTGCTCCGAATTAACCTACAATTGCATACATCTTATCCTAAAATTTGGTAAATTTCTCTTTATTAGCTTACTTATAGCATTTAATTTTCCAATTCCTTCTATTTTTTTTTTCCTTTTCTGAAGTATTTTATAAAAATACACAATAACGCTCGAAGAGGGTTCCGTTCTTGAATTTTGAGTAAAATCATTGCAATCGCATAGCTATTCACTTTTGATCTGTTGTTTTTCATTTGTTGCCGCCGAGAAATGGATTTAAATCAGTTGGTTTTGCTTATAGTTCAGTTGTATATAGCGGAACAAATAATAGAATTCAAGATAAAAAAATTCGTTTCTGTGGTTTGAGTACTATCTGGTCTTTGATAGCTCACTACCAAAAGCCTGTGTGATCCTAGCGCAACTTTACTTCAAATGCACCAGGGGTGGCCCAGGAACATGCGCTACTGCGTGACCTCTGACTAAGCCAACGCCTCTTTGCTCTGGGCTTGACGATGCCTCTAGCTAAAGTTGCATGCGTGACGCATGTGCAAGCTACTTGTGCCCTCTCCCATCCTTTGGACTCGGGTGTCTCCTCCCGAATAGACAAGTCTTGTAACATTTGCTTACGCCTCTTGGCCTTTCATGTTTCCCTGTGCCTCTGGTATCGGCCCACCTCCAACATCTTGGAGTCTTAGATCGTTGTTCTTTGGGCTTACATCGCTTGGGTGTAGCAAAGTGACCAGTTGTATTCTTGAGCGAGTTTTCTTATCATTTCGTTTCACCTTTCCTTTTCAATAATGCTTTAATTGGCAATGGTTTCTCAATAAGATTTGATTTCTTGTTCAAACGCAACAATTTTCTTGTTCAAAAGAAAACATATTCTTGTTCAAACGCTACGATTTTCTTGTTCAAATGCTATGTTTAGTTTTAAGAGTCTTAATATTGTTTTCAACAATTAAGATGAGTGGCTTTGTTGGCTAATTTAAAATAGTTTAAAGGTTCTGACACCAAAATTTCGCTTTCGATCAGCAGACCGCAATTTTCTCCCATCAGACAACACGCCTCTCTCTTGTCGAATGGAAAGTAATAATTTTCCAGCTTCTACCTACCATTTTTGTGTTAAGTATTCTTGGTCTATGTTGATGATATGCTAAAATTATGTCTTGTCCGATAAGAGAAACATTTTGACATCTCCTTTTTTGTTTTTGCGTTTCTTGTTGCTAGGGCAATGAAAAGTGCACCGGAAGTGGCTACTCAAAGAGAAACTGTTGAGGATCAATCGCCCAGAGCTTCACTCACCAGTGCGAAAACCATTGAATAAAATATATTCTTAGCTTGGTGTTTACCTGATAAATCTAATCATAATAAAAATCTATTGCAAAAGCTGACAATTTTTTTATACGTCAATATGACTAAAAATAGTTTTTCCAAAAAAGGTTTTTTAAAATTATAACAAATTGGGGGCGTGCTTAAAAAGATACATTTGATGGATGGAGTGGGAGAGGGAGTGAGCAATTTTGATTGAAAATATCAGTACTTATTGGTGCAAATATACTGTTCAGCCATTTAAACCAGATACGAGGGACGAACCATTTATATAAAAGGGACAGGGGGAGGGATTTTCAGTTTGCAGGATTTTTTTCATTCAATGCTTTTGAAGGATTTTTTTTATGGGTGAAACCCTCTGCTCGAATTTTTTTTCCAAATATCCTTTTGTGTATCGTTTAGAAATGAAAAAAGAACCATGAACCATGCTGTTAAATACCAATCACATTGGGAATGGAACAAGTAGAAAAGTGTCGAAATTTAAGGGAAAAGTTTAAACACACAGATCAGTGTGTGTTTTTTACGTTGCTGGTATGTACTTATTATTAGTATCAGCAAGATAACTCAAAAACCGTGTAGAAGATGAAATGTTTCAAGAGAGTTATATTTTTGACGTGTGTGCAATTATATGGCTTTTTCCGACACAAAAAGTATCTAAAGCTCAGCCACAACTGCATATCATGCCAGGGACTAACCTTCAATTAAAGAATCATTTTCATCATTAAATGACATGCCGTGAACGCAGAATTCACTCTGAAAAAAAATGAAATTTCGTTTTTAGTTTTAAAGGATTTACATTACAAACATATGCAGCTAAAATTTCTTTTTGAAAGAGTAAAATTCATACTTTTAAGAGGTCTCTATCAAATGAGTTAAATTTAGAATGTGTGTAGAATGTTAACTCTCAAAGCTTTGAGGTTGGTACTTCCTTTTTTCATAGATGAAAATTCAAGATATTTCTGGTTATTACACAAGACCCTGTGAGTGGTTTATATTTTGCTTACCATTTGATGTTCGTGAGCCTGGTTTTCTGTTTTAATTTAAAAAGACAAAGAGCTGTCAGTAATTACAATAGTGCATTAAGCCCGAATGGACTTGAATCTTACCAGCCTTCTCCCACCCCCTCTCCCCAAAATAGATTACAACCCCTTCAGTAGAGAGGCATAATGTTACATCGTATTTTGCTGGACCTTTTAAAATACGCGCCCGGCGCTTGGTATATCTTTTGTTCCGCCTCAAACGCCTGGATATACCACCCTCGCTCCGCCGGCGATGTCAAACATCAGAAAGATGCCTTTTACCGAACTCCATGTCTAATGCAAGAATTATAGCTGAAAAACAACATACTTACCAACTAGACGCTTTTTACCATGATCACCACTTCTAGTAATATACAGAAATCAAAGCATAATACTGTTAGAATGCAATAGATGTATAACTTTGGGAAATTTTAATTTACGAGCTATTACTAGTTCCAACTTAGTACCTCTTTATTCAGGAGATCGTCTATAAATACTTATAACTGACAAAAGGCTGAGCAATCTTGATCACACCGGAAGAACGATGGAACAAAATAGTCACTGACGGATCAAAATATACAACAAGAATGGTGTTTCTTGATGATAAATGATCCGCACAAAGTTATTGGCTAAAAAACGAACGACTACTTTATTAACCTAACAGCCGATTTTGAGCGAAACCAAGTAAGACAGTCACTTATACAACAAGTTACACCAGATCTTCTTACTACTAAAAAGGAAGTCCAGCACACACTATCTGACTTGAATGTTGGTGCCCCGACATTATACCAAATAAAAACATTGAAGGAATTTGCGCATGATTAACTAGCCTCGCCTATTGCGAATAGTTTTATAACTGTTCACTTCAGGAAGGTTATATATCCGACTAACTTAAATGTTAAATTATCAATCCATTTCCTATAGTTTCGCCCCTACAAAGTTTCCACATGGACTTAAGACCTATTTCACTGACTTGCACCCTTGCAAAGGTATTCGAAGGCTTCGCACGCAGTAGACTTGTCGGCACGCAATTCTCTGAAAAATTCGACCGACACCAGTATGCGAGGAAAGAGCACTCAACCGCCGATCGATGCTCTTCTGTATATCCTTCATGCAGTTTACAAGGCAACTGAAGGACCAGCTTTCCTTTGAGACTACACAAAAGATTTGGTCTAATATGTCGTAACATTCTTCTTGACGACTGTTTAGTTCTCATCGACTTCTAATGTTTATAAACCAACCAAAAGGGAGAGTTCTGTGAGTTATTTGCGTACAACTAACTCTATTTTGCACTGTGTTTGCACAACATAGTACTGTTCTTGAGAAACGTTTTATGTACATTATAAGGGTTAGAATACTATCTTACCTTCTCTTTTTGCGATGACACAGAATCATAACTGCACAAAGGAAGATTATGAGCAACACGCCACCGGCCGAAGCTGCCGCTGCAATCACGGTACTCACACTGTTGGTGTTTTTGTGTTTCCCGTCCACTCCAGTAATAGGGGGTGGAGAGATAGCACTGCTAATTGTCTTTACAGGAGAGGAAGAATTCTGCTTAGTTGGTTGGAGCAAAGGATAAAAGAAAATTAACACAGAATTGAAACTGCGCAGTGGATTAATAGCAACAAGCCACCGCTCAAAGCTACAGCAGCAAACACGGTACTCACAACGTCGTTGTTGGTGATTTCGTGGTTCCCATCCACTCCATTGCTAGGTGATGGAGGGATAGCACTGATGGTCTCTTTCACAATAGAAGACGAAGTCTGCTTAGTTGGTACGATCTAAGGATAAAAGTGAACATAGGACACAGAATTAAAGAAAGATATCGAGCAACAGGAAAACACAGAAAAAACCAACTACAAGAAACACAACTGAAATACTTTACCCCTTGTTATAAGATCTTTTTACCCCTTTGCGTACATGGGACATCTGAGTCTGGTTCATAACCCTAATCTACCTGAATAGCTTAGTGTTTTACTGAGAACCTGACTGCTGTTTAGTAAGAAAGGAATAGTATTGTTAACCCAAAAAGGTTTTTACTATCATCTTTTATCATTATTACGATACCTTGTGTTCTGTTATGGTAGGGCTGATAACTATCCAACTACTTGACATGCAAGCGCGGCTGGTCTCGGCTTTTGCTGACGTCACTTCTGGTTCCGGAACGGAGTATGACTTGGTATGCGAATGAAATCTACTCAGTACTGGTAATCCAAGGTTAATTGTTGTTGGAAAAGAATGGAATGAACTTACCAGTGAAGATTTCTCCTCACACTTGGAATCTTCTGTACTACTACTTCCGCCTGAAATGGAGTTACTTATAAATTAACCCACAATTCCTAGCGCGAGAAATGATAAAAAAGATCGAAAGTCACAAGCCGTCCTATAGTGTATGATACAAAATCTTTACACATAAACTTTTAGAATTCAAGAGAGACAAACTAACAGTCAGAAGTAAAGAATAATTATCAGTCAATGTTGTACAGTACTTTGTAGGAGTAACGTACAGTAGGAGGAAGGCAGCACAATGATTGTATTGTGTGCGAGCTCGAGACGAAAGAAGATTTACCTTATAATACCATACATACCATACATTTAAACTGATTACTTACAATCTAAGTGTCCACGCAGGTTAAAAGTCTTTGCATAAAAGCTTTCTTTAATAAAAATCCAGAGCCACGATGCAATGGACAATAAACTAATGTTAGGAGGATGTCTCTATTGTGTACGAAACACCAATAAGTAGATTTCAACTGATTACTTACAATCTGTGTATCCACGCAGTTTAAATAACAGACACGACTCTTTGTGGCTAGTACCGCTACAGCTTAGACCCAACTTTACAATCTTCCCATTTAAGCTGGCAAGTTCTGGATTCGCTTTCACCTTGTAAAAAGAACTTTAGTATTTAAATGAGGTTCACAGGTCAATTGGTCTGTAAACAGGGAAGTCTAACTAAGGCAGGTCAACTGATTATGCAATATCAAAATATACCATATACACACGTACATGTCTCTGATTAGAAATGGAACTGCCTTTTTGCTTTTAATTTCAAAATAGCTCTTTAAACCATTCTTTAATATAGAAATGTTTGATCGTCTTCAGCTGGTACGTGAGCTATGAAATCCTAAACCTGCTTCAACTGTTTATCTTTCTAATTATTCTCTCTTACAAAACAACGTGCTGTACATAAACAGCAAATAATAAATTCTATCTCTTTCTAGAAAAAGGTTTTTCTAGTTCCATAGCCTAGCAACTTTTGTCGAGCAATCAATCTCAAGCCGGGACAAGAATTTCCATATATTTTTTGGTATACAGAAAAGATGTTACTTAAGTGGAATGCCATTCTTGCTCACTGATGTTTCCAAGAGAAATGACTGTTTATTAGTATGCATATTTCTTCATTTTCAATTTGAAAAAGAATTCGATCCTGCTGCATTGTAAAAGATTTTAATCGATATATCGATGAGGTTATTTGTTCTGGTAAGCCGGTTTAAAGCTTGAGTTTGAACATTTAATATCTTCTTACTTACAGCAAGCCATTCGAATGACTTTACCAGTTTGTTAGTTACTGTTTATTCAAAGATATTTAATCTTTTTTTGCACAGAACGAGCAGTTACTTTTTTTTACCTCATTAGCATACGCATTCTTCTTTCTAATTCAACTATATATAGAAACAAATCTTCTGAATAATATATTTCTGTAGAACAAACTTTCTCTGAAAATACGAGATTGATATGCCAAGTAATCTTTCCGAGACATGGTTTTGAAAGTTATAATTTTTCCAAAGAATGTAAGGCTCATCATTGTTCTTGCCTCCAGCTGTTTTGCGTTTATTTGAGTGTTTATATTTCTTCTTTGAAACTACACTTATTTAATGAGTTCAGTCACTCATTAAATTTGATAAGCATTCTTAAGTTTTAAAGTCAGTTGTTGTTTATCTCTGTTCTTTCTACGACTTAAGTTGTATGCGAATGAAGAAGAATGTAAACAATGACGTCAGCTGAAACTCGCCTATAAAAAGGTGTACGATACTAAACTAAATATGCAGAAAAGCATGACGCTATTTCAACTCACTAACATACCTCCAAATAATAACTGCCTGGATGAATGTTAACACACTGAAATAATGTGCTCGTTGACCCATTTACTGCAAAAGGATTCCATGTTCCGTTACACGTTAGGTGGCTGGAGGACGACACGTCGATGGAACAACTGTTACCAGAGTTAGGTATTGTGAAATACGTTTTCTCTAAACTTCCCGTCGGTAGATACACAACTTGCTTAAATGTATTCTCCCTTTCAAACTTTAACGTACAGCGAGCTAGTGCAGACAAAATACAGTTAATCTTAAATGGATTTTAAGCTTATGCAGTGTTAAATCGTTTTAACTAACAAAAACTTTTATTGTCTAAAATTAACGTTATAAAAAAATTAAAACCTATCATGTACTTTTGTGATTATTGGCAATGGTACGAGTTTGAATTATATATATAATAAAGGAATTTATCAAAATAAAGAAAAGTTTTAATTTTGGACATGAGAGGCACATCGATCTTTATTCGAGTTTGCATCTTTGCCTCCGGCCTACGACATGCAAGCACGGTTTTGGTAAACATAGATTACGATTCATAGAAAGGTTTCGAAACTGGTTAAAATACATATTTTTGTCTATAAATTTCTATATGACCATGGTAAGATGTATTAGAATTAACCTCTCTCAACTTGAATGTAAAATAGTGTTTAGATGGTTTTAATTAGGGGTAGCAAATGATAAATCCGAGACGATGCCAAGGTGGCCTTTTAAAAATCGGAGCCCGAGGCTTTAAGAAAGCAACGACTTATTTGAGACGTTACGATATAAAAAATCCGAGACTGAGAACAAAAAACACCGAGACACCAAACAAATTTCAAGGAAAATAAAGATTTCAAGTTCTACCGGAAATGCCGATAATTGGAGCTGTTTTGTGCGAAAATCCGAGACTGCAAGACGGAGAAAAAGAAGCGAAACCTTGAAACATGACAAAAGAGACGAGATTTTGAGAACAAGGCGTAATTTCTGAGACTCTCATTTTTTAAGGGACTATTAGCTACTCATAAAATTACTTGTATAGATATCCTGTTTAAATGTCAACAACAGTCTTAAAATGGTACACTGCCCAGCAAGTAATATATGATTCGTTGTGTTTGTGTGCCGTTTCATTTTAACTCACCCCTTGCTTTCATTTCCGTGTGGTTTGTACACTGCCATTTACCACTAAAAAAGCTCAGAGTCGCTTTTGACCAGGGACATTTGCATGTACACTTATAGTCAGATTCTGAGTCACACTTGACACCTCCATATTTGGCACAGTCAGTTTGGAAATTCCATGGATTGACGCAACGAGGAATGGTGAAATTGAACCAGTCAGTGTTATTGAACCAGATATCTGTTCCTTGGTTTGCATCCTCGCGATAGATGATCCGTAAGCATAATATAGATTGGCATGTTATAAACAACGATAATATGCAGAGTCGCATCATGTTGTTTACTTAACTATAAGTCATTACAGTTCTGAGATGGTTTATGGCAAAACCTCAGCTGTCTTTGTAACTGAGTGTTCTTGAGAAATTTAGCGCTTGTCAATAGTTTGATGTACTTCTTGTGGACGAGAACAAACAGTTCCAGCGACTCGTCTTAGATTTTAAATGGCCGACCTCATTTACGCATTTGTACATGTCTTGGTATTGCAATGTGGCAATTTTTTCGGCGCCGTTAAGTGCAGCTAAGGACTTTTGAGCTAGCTTGCTTCTAGTCTTTCAAACGAAAAAAGTGCATGAAAGTGAAACAGTTTTAGTTGAGAAACCTTTCATTGCATTAAATTCCAAACAGCTTAGGTAACGCAAAACTGAGCAGGCGGAAGTTAATAAATCGAGACAAGGCCAAATTTTGTTATTCAGATTGTCGGTGTAACAAAAGACGTCGTGCTGTTTACAGAATGGAGTGAATAACAGAACTCAGTTTTCTGGAAAGAGCAACGATAACATGTCAATGGTTCAGTGGTTTTTATTAAAACAGAATTCAATTTGTTATCAATTTAAATCTACGGTTCTGTTTTAATTACTCTTTCGGTGAAACCAACCATTGAGTCTGCTCGCACGTAAGTGGCACGGAATCACGGCTAAATATGTTACTTGCAATCTTTACATTAAGGGTGAAATTGTTAGTATCAGTTAAAGAAAAGCCATTAATTTGTAATTTCTGCACTCAAAAACTCATTACAAAGTTAGATTAAGAAGAAAAATAATTTGGTTTACAGCCCAAGCTCAACGAACCTCGGAAAAAACATAACATTTTTCCGGACTCGGTTTTAGTTTCGCTTCCTTTTATTGGCAGATGATCAAAGAACAATACCGGCTCGACGATTCCAACTATGCTGCTTTATTGCATCTATTCGTTACAATTCCAAATTTGTTAGGCCTAGTTCAAACGTCGAATTTCACATGTGCCTAGTCTAATACCTTTTTAAGTCGACCTAAATAGTTTAGAGCGGCAGTTGATTCAGACGTCGAAAACTTGGTGTGTGTCAAGTTTAATTGAAATTACTGTGTTCCAAGAACTCTTTATGAAACGGGCATTTTAGATGTGTCCACACACTTCAGGCAAACCGAAAAAATCAAATATAATTTTACATACTTCACTGCTAATCACAAACTCGAATAAAAGCAAATTGGTAACCTCAAAAGATGCCTCTTAAGACGAGTCAGAATAAACAGCTAGAAATCCAAACTGATAAAACCCTTGTAGAAGTTAAATTTGATAGAAGAAGTGCAGGATTAAAAAGAAAATCCAAACACCGAGAGAAAAAATTACTTTCGTTACAGAATGTATAAATCCGGCAGTACCAAATATAACGCAATACTGTCTGAAAAGTTAACTAAACCAAACATAAAGATTTTTCCTTAAAAGCAAGTTATATTGTACAAACGAACACACTTTCTCAAGCTTTAAGCACTACTTTATCGCTAAGAAAAACAAAGTATGGGAGCAAACTGCCAAAATATAAAGGTTGAAGGTGAAGCCGTGCGGGCCCGTCACGCCGCTACATTTTAAATGTCGGTTTGAAGCAACGAGGAACAACTCTGTATTTTGCCAGCCATTTCGTTTGAATTGACCAATCAGAGCACATGTTAGATCGGCGTTAATCGTAAATAATTTATATATAATTTATGCATTAGATTCGGCACATGTAAAGATCGACGTTTGAGTCGGTGTCGAACTCTTGCCGTTCTATTCGACTGGACTAGTCGAACAGAACACAACCTGGCTCGCATTCTAGACATCTCCGGCAGGGCTTCAAATCTATATTTTGCTTAAAGCTTATTCGGTTTCTCGGCATTCTAAGTGCCGATCAGTCTCGGATTTTTCGTATCGTAAAGTCTCGGTCTCAGGTTATTCATTATTTTCCAAAATCTCCGGCCCGGATTTTAAAAAAGCCCTCTCGGCATTTCGGACATCCTCGGACTAGAACTTACCACTCGCTACCCCTCTCTAAGACAGACAACGATGGACCCTGAATCGCTTCCAAACCTAGATCTATTTCATTTCTTTTTTCATAATACGAGAAAAATGAGGAAAAAACACTGATTATAGTCGGCCTCACTCTCCGTTGTAAAAAAAAGGCTTAAAGACTTCGTTTTTTATTAGTAGAACAACGAACTAAACTATATAATCAAGTACGCGCTGATAATAGCTCGCGTGAGAATAAAGGATCTCTTGGCATACACACGTGCAACAATCCGTAACACACTTCTTTAGTATTTGAGAGTCATTATGAGAAAGGTTCTTCATCACTTATTTTGATAATTCAATTTAAAACTGGAAAAGTTACCCCGTTCATCAACACCAATAACAATACGAGAACGTTTAAACGGTTTTAACTATGCACTCTACGGCCAATTGAAAATACTTTGGAAGATATTGAAATGGTACTTTGAGGTGTAATCAGACGAACAATTGGAAATCCAACGTAAGATGTATACACGGTAAACTAGCAGTTCGCAAAATATTGCTGGTTTAACAATAAACTAGTACCGTCTAGGGAAGAGGTCCAAATTAAATTTTGGCCCTTCTCAGGGACCCACTCTTGTAGGTTGAGGTAGCGGGCTGTGTAGGCAATCCAACCCGCCCATTATCAGCTTTAAAAGTGGTGGTGGTGGGTATAGTACCCCCCTACCCCTATCCCAGACAAGGGGTGGAGGTGGATGATGGTAGCAACCCCTCCCCTTCCGAAAAGTCGTTTCCTCAGAAGGGCCAAAGTTTTGACCTTTTCCCTTAGTTACTAATCCATAGCTTCCATCGGAATCACCTTGATTCTCATGAAAAGCAAGTTGACCTCAAGGGGAGGTATGAGCTAGTAACTAAATGGCATCCTCTCTATCAACTTTCATGTACTTCTTTACATGAGAACCTTTTCTAAAAGAACATCGGTTGATAATTGGCCAAAATTTAAGTTTATGTAATTATTCGGGCTTCCTGTTGAAGAACCCGAGTGTTAAAATGAAGTTTATCCACAAAACTCAGGACTTTCCAAAAAGTCAGTTCCGGCGTATCTACGCAATCTCGAGTTTTCTGCTTCCGATGTAATCTACGCAAATGTTTGGGTTTTTTTAAGTCGCAATAATTATTCATCATTCGTTGAGATGTTTGAGAAGGGAGAATGGGATGTGAGCACTAAATGTGAGCAGAGCAGAAATAGAATTGACAAAACTAACCTTACAATTAACTTGACCAAGAACACTTACGCGGAAGGCTTTGATACACTGAGATGCTGCAAGAAACCTGATATACAGTTACCAGTCGCCAATCAAAAATCAAGAACAACAAGAAGGGCGAAACGTCAAACCGAAAGAGCAAGTATCTACAAATTTATTTAACTGCTTTTGTTTTATATTATAATGAACTTTAGTGCCGATTTTATATCCGCCGTTTTGCTTAATTTTATATCATTGTGTGATGTGTTAGAAACGAGGAACGCGTTACTTCCCTGAAAATAAATATGATAGAATTCAGATCTTGTCATGACAAAAGTACAGTCGTATATTAGTGTAGCCTATAGGTGTCTTGAGTCGAGACAATGTGAGCGTGAACCAGCAAAAATCTCGCAGAAAAACAAGGAGGCGTTTTCAATGACGACACATCGAAACTGTCAACATTATGTTTGCATCGCTGCATACACTTAATTGGGTAAATTTACGTAAGTTTAAGAAAACTGTTTAAAATCGGCATTTAGTCGTCTTTCCAAAAGAAGTTCAAGACGATAGAGTGATCTAGTAAAAAAAGACTGTCGAGAGATCAAGCCAGCGGTGGTCGATCCTTACATGGAGTTGTTTACAACTTTCATGATCCAAAGGTCAAGAAAACCATTAAAGTGCGCGCGTACAACTTCACTTTGCCCCGTATTTCGTATATATTTCGGCTATAAACCTCCTCGTTTACACAAAAATTGAAACAAATACATGATAGAAAAAAAACTTCAACTCGCAAAAAGATAATTTTCGATGCGCAAGTTCCAAAAATCGGGTCGCAAAAATTTGCGAATTGCGATGTGCTAATTTGAAATCTGTTGTTGTTGCTCAACAGTTTTTGAAAAGGTTAGAATTCAATTTGGGCCTAGAGCTACTGCTAAAAAATTAGAAATGACTAACAATTCTTACAAGAATGTTCCGAGCTCATTCGCCGATCTACGGCATCATTAGGGAATAAATAAATAGTAAAAAGCGTAGTGGAGTTCTAAGACTAAATGCCAGCTAATTCGAAATCGACCGTAACATAGATTGTGGATCTGAATAACATTATAAAATTGTCGCAATAATTGCGCAACCTAAGTTTGAGCCAATACTCAGCAGCTTCAAAAAACTAAATATCTTTATTAATCTATGCTCACCAATTTGGCAATTATTTCTTTCACTCCAGCAGAATGTATACTGTACCCCCAGTTTCATTGCCTAGTTGAACCCATATGGCCTTAGGAAGCCCGAATTCACGCCTGAACGGCGTCTAGTTATACTAAGAACACACTCAAGGCTGAGGAATGACCGAGGATTTTATTTTTTTACTTTAACATTACGGCACAAAATCGTGAATTAGACAAATAGTCAATCGTGCAACATTGTTTGTAGTATGTATCTAGAACAAAATACGTGAAAATCTCTTAAAAACAATTTTTAGGACTAATTATTGTCTTTTTTATCAAAATCGCCAAAATATTCACAACACATTCAGCCTCAACATTCTTATAAAAGCAAGAGTGTCGATCTGTGCTCGGTGCAAAGAAGCATTGCTCGACAGGAAAACGTCACAAAATGAAATAATCCACATAAGATTCTTATTGCAAGCAAAAATGAAATTATTTTGCCCTTTTTCTTAGGATGAAGCATTTCTTATCAACGACTGATAGATCTGATTGCTTGGACTTGCATTGTTGTCTTGTTTAAGCTCTTGATAATCAGTTTGTACGTTCAGCAAATCCTCGGGACTAAAAGAGACTTCCTTAGAAGCTGGCTATGACATCTTTGGCGTAGATTGAGAATAAGCGCAAACATTGACGTACAAATGACTGTGATCTTCCTTTACAAGAAGATCTGTCTCTGTTGTGCCAGGAGAAGGGGTTTTAGTTGTTGATTTAGAGCTGTTCCCCTCGTAACCTTGGTAACCATTGTTTCCAATTTTCCATTTTCCCTTAAGATATAAAGAAAACAGATTTCTATAAAACAAATGATTCACCGCCATTAAAGAAATGGAAAAACCTCATAAACGCTAACAATTGACCAGTTGCTTTATTATTTCGTAAACCACCTAGTTGAATTCCTTACTATATACATTTATAGTTATTCAACCAATACAGCTGAAAAAAAATATTTGTAAATAGGGCACTTTTAAGTTAGAGATCAACTTTCTGTATTTTTTTTTCAATTACTATCTGTAAATAGTTCAGCTGAAAAAAAATTTTTGTGAATAACGATATTAAAATGATAAAAGGAGCAGGAAAGAAAAAAAAGATATGAGGAACTGAAGCCTTTGAAATTGTATTAAAAGACAAAGCAGGATTACGTTTATGAATTCTCTTTCCTTTGACAACAAACAGTGAAGACATTCTGGCAAAGTGCCGTTAACTTATACAATACAAACTATAACATGTTAGTCGTCTTAAATACAACAGAGGATTTCAGTTGATTTCTTAGTTTTAAACTTTCATAAATCTTTTTCATCAATATCAGTTTTCTATGTAAATCAAGAGTTGCGAAAGCAAGGAAGCAGCGACGAACATTGAATTAGACGTAACTATTGAAGACAGGCTCTCGTTGAATAAATCTGTACTCTCCTTCATCGGATATGCTACACTCCAACGTCGCTTTAAAAAAAAGGGAAAACATGTAAAGAAAAATAATTCTGAAACAAGAAATGTAGGACGACGGAAAATACGAAGGTGAACACAAATCAGGCAAATATTTCACTTTTTGTGAACAGTTTTTCCCAACTGTCCAATCGCAAAAAACTGCATTTAGAGACTCCGGTTTTACAACTTTTCTGGGGGCAAGGACCCACTTAGGAGCTCTCGCCATCCGCCAGCTGAAACACTGCGTCCGCCAATTCTAAATGCTAGCAAGACTCTGTAGCTGAACTCAAAAATGCAGCCAAATGTTACAACAATATCATTGTACATGTTAACGGTTACGTACACTACTGGTTAATGACTGGTAAGCCGGCTGCACCTCTTCCGTTTGGTTTCTGACAAGCTCTTGATATAATGGGCTTGTTTTGGCTGGTGTAGGTTTTATGGAAATCTTTTCTGAGTTTCTTGGGAGATCACTCATGTGCATGTCACGTTGCTTGTTTCGATCTAAAATGGTTATGGGCCATTCGTAATCATCGGTTATGTTGACCTCACATCAATCGTTTAGAACTAGCTCTTAGTAGTGTAAATGAACTTACGGATTGACGCATCTCTTGTAGTTTTTTGTTTGGTTGATTTTTTTCTAACGATAAACATAAAAAAAGTTTCAATACTTAACAAACAAACAAAAAATTAGGTTCTAAAGTTTCGGCCCACGTAAGCGAGTCCAGAGCACAAGTCGATGCTGGATCCCTAGCTAGACGCATCCTCTCTGAGAATGGATGCTCGGTGCATCTTCTTTCTGGATACCGGAAGCCTTGCCAATGGATGTCAGATCCCAATGGCTCTGATGCTCTGGATGTTGGATGCCAGATCTAAAAATTAAAGATTCTGGATACACTTACATTGCGTAAAAAGATTTCGTTTTCCTTACTGAAATTCTTACAGTAATAGAATGTAGCATGTTGATGCTAATGCAAGGCTTGCAGGTCAACTAAGCAAGCATTAACACCATTTTGTAAGTTCTTCTACTCGATACTGGATTAGTTCAAGGAAGGTGTCTTGTCGAGTTCTAAAAAAACATGTCATAGTACCACTCCAAAACTGTATGTTTTTGTCCAAACTGAACCTACATGACTTATATGTTAGTGCAACTTTGTTGCAAACAGAGGAATTCTCTTTGGCCGTTAAAGGATTACTAAGTTTATAACTTAGAGGGCAAAGTTTCTTCGATTTGATTGGATAATAACGGGGACATTTTTTTTAATTCAGAGCAAAATTACTCGGCGCCGATTGGGCACTGGTATGCTTCCAATGGTTTCCAAAGGTTTTCCGAAAATTCCAAAAAAGTCTTAAAGATGCCTTAGAAATGTTTTCCTTATAACCAATTTCGAAGTTTCTTGAAAATTTCCGAAGATATCTGAATACTAAATCATCATGTTTGGAAATCATAAAATGCCTTTGAAATGTTTTTAAATCTTTTCCAAAAATTTCCGAATGTTCGAAAAACTTAAAAAAATTTCAAACTCAAAGTACTTGGGATAAATAAAATTAGTTAAGCAACACTTTTTCGTGTCGATGCCGCAAAAAGATGAAGAGCTTAGCCTTCGATGTCATAAACATATATAGTCGCATTTTACCTCGTAAAAAATTAGGATTAATTTCACTTGTGTTTTCAATTTTTTTTCCCAAATTGCCACTCGTGAAATTTATCCTAAACTTTACTAGGCCCCACGCGATTACCTTTCAGACAGAGTAAGGGTATAAAAATTGAAATGCACCGGTATGCATTAAATGTAGTTCTAAAATATACCAACTACCTTACCTTCTCTTCTCGCGATGACACAGAGTTACAACTGCACAAAGGAAGATTACAAGCAACATGCCACCACAAGAAGCTGCAACACCAATCAAAACACCCTTACTATTAATGGTGGTATGTTTTTGTTTCCATTCCACTCCAGTGCTCGAGACTGCAGAGAAACCACTGGACGAAGTCTTTTTAGTTGGAAGGATCTAAGAGTAAAATAGAGTTCAGAATTACAGCTGCACAAATGACACAAAGGTTACACGCAACACGCCACCAGTCGATCCTGCAGCAGTAATCACAGTACTCACATTGTTATTGTTGGTATTTAACCGGTTCCCGTCCACTCCAGTGCTGAGGGGTGGAGAGACCGCATTGGTGGTTGGTTTCACACGTAAGGAAGAAATCTGCTTTGTTGGTTGGAGCTAAGGGCAAGACAGAATAATTGTAGCCAATTAGTAGTTGATTCAGTTTGGATTTGAAACAAGTACTGCACTTGCCGGTGTAATTAGACAGTTTACCATTAATCTTGCATAAATGCAGTAGTGTAGCTACTGATAGATTTAGTTGTAGCTACTGACTAAATCTGTCATTGATTTTTTACAATTTTTAGATTATTACGATATTTTTTGCAGTTTTTAGATTTTTAGATTACTTAAATCCTGCTTTCTTGATTAGTATAATGAGTTTTTATACACAGGACCTCCCTGAAAATCACTCTTAGTGAGGGAAGCTTTCCTGTTAAAAAATCTTTATTTATTCAATTCGTTATGTAGTTTACATCTTGTTTTAGACGGCTAAATGATTGTAATTAAGACACATTTGAAAATTCTCTTCTTATAGAAAAGCTTCAAACGTGTTTGGTTTTAGAGTAAAAGGTTGTAGAGTGAAAGTTCTACTTTCGAGACGATTTTAATTTTCTTTTGCCTCTTTTCAGATATATAAGCCCTACTAGCCTCGTTCTTGAGTTGAACTTTCAAAAGCATATGTTACCAAAAACGATTCTATCAGGGTTTACTTGAATACAGACAAAAGAACTTCAAAACCACCGTCATTTATGATTAAGATTTAAGGTCAATAGGAACTCTAAGTCATGCCCAAAGCGAAGCCATTAAACAGTTTGAGCTACTTAGTATAGTACATAGTAAGGTGTTGACTACTGCACCCTAAAAGCGGAGCGGCAAATGACATTTTGCTTAATTCATTCTTCATTATGACTTACCTTGAGCTCTGTCGCCCAGGCACTTAACATGTGAGTTGGACTGGTCCCAGGTTTTGCTGACGTCACTTCCGGTTCCTTAGCTGAAAATGACTCAGTAAGCGAATGCGAACTACTGCGAAGTACCGGCAGGCGTATGTGAGTTGTTGTTGGTGAAGAATGGAATGAACTGACCAGTGAAGATTTCTCTTTGCACTTGGAATCTTCTGCAATATTACTTGCACCTGAATTAACATTTGAGTATATCAATGAACAGACCTAGAATTCATTATTACTTCAGTCATGAAACAGACCTAGAATTCATTATTACTTCAGTCATGAAACAAAGTCCTTTGGAGTTCAGGGGAAAAAATAACTATGCGAAGCCACGAAGCAATGTACGACTAACGGAATTAGACAGCAGAATCAAAGCACAATCTCCCTATTGTGAACGAGGCACAAATACAATTTGTGTGTTCACGCAGGTCAAAAGTTTTTTCAAAAGTCTTCCTTTATTTATTTGTTTATTGATTTACCATTATCGTCTACACTTATTAAAATTTGAGTATTGCAAACGTTAAGAAAAAGGCTGTAATAGAAAAAGGTTAGATTCATTGAAATAATAAGTTTGTGACAGCACGGATTGCTTGTTTAAATGATTTTACAGATGTAGAGTTGGTTATCTGGAAGGGTAGGTTTTTCCATTCCTTAATTGTCCAGGGTAGAAGGAGTACTTGTATTAGTCACAGGAACAATGAGATCAATAAACATATAACAAAAAACGAAACAATTTACGATAAACTTACGTTTAGGAATTAGACAGCACATTATCTCTACGGTCTATTGTGTGAGAGACACAAATAAAAAGATTCTAACTGATTACTTACAATCTGTGTAACCTCGCAGTTTAAATAACAGACACAACTCTTCGTGGCTAGTACCGTTACAGCTTAGACCCAACTTTACAATCTTGCCGTTCAAGTTGATAAAATCTTGATTCAT
>JAOBRD020422791.1:0-18864 GCA_027575215.2 Hydrozoanthus sils | reverse complement strand
GTAGTAGTAGTAGTAGTAGTAGTAGTAGTAGTAGTAGTAGTAGTAGTAGTAGTAGTAGTAGTAGTAGTAGTAGTAAGGGTTGGTGGTGGTTTGTGGTGTTGGTGGTGGTGGTGGTGGTGGTGGTAGTAGTAGTAGTAGTAGTGGTAGTAGTTTTGATAGTAGTAGTTATTCATGTTGATTTTATAGCAAAGGGATACATCAGTTATTCAAATATTACATATCGATTAGAGTCATATGCGTTTAGTCGATGACACGCTTAGTCCTTGTCCCATGACTGTGTCACAAGTTACGGACCGCGTCATATCGGCTGCAACCTGCTTAATCGGCGTCTTGTGAAAAAGAGATTTAAAATTAGAACTAGTCTAGCCTAACCGGGCTGGTTCTTACATTTAGCTTTCTGTACATGTTATGTGGCTGCAACTTTATTATTTAAAGGAAATCTCCATTGTACTGAACATTATTGGTCTCAAAGAAATCTTTTATTAAGTCTGTGCCCGTATCAGCAGCACAATTTCATGGTAATTTTGTGCATTTAACAAACGTCGAGCAATTTAGTTTGATCAGTTTGACTGTTTGAATTTCTAGCGCGCCGCCATTTTGAAGTGTGATGTAGCGTGGTTGCAGTGCCGGACCTCCTCTCGTTCATTGCAATTGTATTCATCAAGAGTGGAGACTGGCACTACAACTAAGTTACGTCACAAATAAAGATGGCGGCGCGCGGGAAATTCAAACGGTAGAAATAATCAAACTAAATTGCTTTGAATTATTTATACGCACAGAGTTATCAAATTTGAGCTGCTGATATGGACACAGACTTAATAAAAAATTTGTTTGAGACCAATAATTTTATACAGTGAAGGATTACTTTAAGTACCGGTTATTCTAAATTAATAACCACGTGTTAAACCTATTTCGTTGTAGGAATTGGTTTTTCCATTTGCATGATATCATTTCTGGTGTGTATCTACTATGTGGTCATCATTGCCTGGGTTTTGTTGTACCTCTTCGAGTCGTTCCGCGCTGAAGTACCGTGGAAACGCTGTGGGAATGAATGGAACACACCTTTTTGCCGGTAAGTAGAAAACTGTTTAACATGTTTACATTGTTTTTTTTTTCTTGTGTTAACAACACCATCCTTGACACTTTTATTTGTCAAAACAAAGCATATGTTTGTATTAATTTAATTCTTCGAATAAAAGTTTACAGTACTCGTGTTAGTGAATCAGTGAGTGAGTGATATCACAGCTCCCTCCTAAAACTCCTCGATGACTGATGTCATTCATGAGGTAAAATGAAAACACAATATTTACAAGAAATTATCAAAAGATTAAAAGTTTTGGCTAGTCAACTAGAGTCTATGTTCGAGGTAGATACTATTATTCAACTCTATTTGTAATTATTATGCAACTGTTATAGTTAATAACCAATGGAACCGAATGAATAAAACTATGGGTAGCTTATATAATAAGCCACGCGAGTTTATGGGAAAGTATAGTGACTGCAAAAACATTTGCAAAGATATTTATTAATGAATCCTGTTCGTAACTGCTAAACATTTTTTAAACAATTCAGATAATCTTAAACTTTTAAATTCTTGATGACATGAAATTGTAGTTGAAGATGTCTTGTCTAGTCTTTGAAAGTTGTTGAATCGAATGCAAATTGTTTGTCTAATGACAGTGTGACATAATATTAGCTTAAGGTGGTATGTTCTTATTTCACAGGGAAGAACGTAAGAAAGGAATGAACTTTACTTTAAACTGCACTCAGTTTGGCTATGAACCAAACTGTACCTTCAAACCGACATCACCTTCTGCTGAATACTGGAAGTAAGTTCAAAAAATTCATCAGAGCTTCTCTGGTCGTTTTCAGCATTTATCACGTTTTAGGTAACCCTTTTTTTGCTATGAACGTTATTGCAGCTGTCACTGACATTGTTACTTTCTATGACACTGTAACTGTTAGCTAAATCCTTTCTCAAGCGTAAGTGACTTATAGGGTCAGCGCTTATCTCCAGTTTCTGTAGTGCTTAGCGGATGAGTGTCTTTGACTCCCACTAGACAGGACACTAATCTGTCGCAGGTTAGCCCCCAGCAGAACTGGTACTCACTTATACAGCTGAGTAAACCAATGGAACAAAGTCAAGCAAAGTGTCTTGTTCAAGGACACAACACAGTGATCTGACCGGGGCTCGAACTCACAATCCTAGGAACACGCTCACCGCTCGGCCACTGCACCGCCGACAACTGTAACTGTTACCGTCACAACTCTTCTATTGTAATTACCACTGGCATAGTTAATGCTACGGTTAATGTGAGTGTTACTGTTACTATCATTACCCCTGCTGATGTTACTCTTCGTTACTATAGTTACCTGAAATTGTCCCCGTCACCATGGATACCTCGCTGCCAATTTCACAGTCCCGGTCAATGTCTTTCACATGTTATCGACATTTTGATTAGGCATAGTATTAATTTAGTGACAACGGTTTTAAATGCCAGAGCATTCTAGCTGTTACAGTGGCGGTGCAGTGGCCGAGCCGTTTAGAGTGTTCGACCCAAACACTTATCAAGTCATCGGTCATACCATTGTGTTGTATCCTTGAGCAAGACCCTCAGTACCCGACTTTTTCCTTGCAGTCGACCTAGCTGTATAAATCAGTATGATCTTCTGCTGGGGGCTAACTTGTGATGGGTTTGTGTCCTTTCCAAGGGGAGACAAAAACTCTCATCCGCCTAACACTACGAAAACCGCAGCGACAATAACTTTGCAAACAAACTTTCCGAACGTTTCTTCTTAAAGCGCTATCAACTTCAAATTATAAAACAGAAAACTTCGTCCTTGTATGAATATAATTATCAGTGCAATATCCTGGCTCTTTTTTGCAGTAATCATATCCTACAGATCACCGACAGTATCGACGAAGCAGGCGAACTTCGTTGGCAGCTCTTTCTTACTTTTCTCTTTGCTTGGATAATGGTGTACTTTTGTCTCTTCAAGGGCGTTAAATCCTCCGGAAAGGTACGTAACAACCGGAAGCTCTGCTAAGAGAAAAACTGTAACCTTACTTAGATTTTACTTAAAAGTTCGATGTTTTTCAAAAAGCTTGAATATTTACAATCGATGTGTAGTGAGTGTTTATCGTCTGTGGAACAATCTTGTTTTAAATGATACTGAGTTTTTGAAATAAATTCAGGCACTCTTGTACCCATTCCTCTCCCTTCCCCCGTTCTCTTCCTCCTAGACCACCTCCCCCTCCCCCCTTCCCCCAAATTTAAGCTGCTGATATGGACTCAGACTTAACACAAGTCAAAAAAAACTGCAGCGTCGATAATTCATTTAAAACTTAAACACGTTGCTGTCTTTCACAGGTTGTGTACTTCACTGCAACCTTTCCGTTCATAGTTCTCTTTATTCTAATGATTCGCGGAGCAACACTGGATGGTTCTCTTGACGGCGTCATTTTCTACCTCAAACCTGATTTTGCACGACTTGCAGATGCAAAGGTAAACTACAGTGTTTTCCTAAAACTTGATAAATCTGTCGTTTATTGTACGAGAGTTTAAAGTTTAATGTTTTTGTTGTCTTCGCTATTCTTGGGTAGTTGGAAAACCCAACAAATTCTACGAATGAACTAGAGGCCTCCAAGGGCCTGGGACCTGCGGTTTAACGTCCTTATCCGAGAACGAGGCGAAGATCTAACCGTTTGCAGATGTTAGAGCAAAGGCAGCACCTTCTCCTCAGCTATTTTAAGACCCCAAGTCAAGGTCTGGCTCAGGGAATCGAAGTCCGGGCCTCCCGCACGACAGAATGGCGCCTGACCAACTGGGCTAAACAGGCGGAGGTCAAAAATGGTTGAAAATGATTTCTTTAAGTGGCATGAACTGGAGATTAGATTTGTTTTCAGTTGACTCAAATATTTAATTTGTTTTGCTTTTTCTTAGGTTTGGATAGCGGCAGCAACACAGATTTACTACTCTCTTGGAGTGGGGTTTGGTACACTCATTACATTTGGAAGCTACAACAAGTTCAACAACAATTGCCACAGGTTTATATAGCTACTCGTAAAAATCAAACAATTTCCTAATTTTGATCGCATCCAGTTAACCCTAGAATACTTTTAGCAGACTTGATTGACGCGTTTCAGTTTCTCTGATTTAGTGATGTATATTGAAAAACAATTTAAAAATGGTGTAACACTGTTTTCATATTTAATCTTAAACTTTTCTTAAATATCTGTGTTGTTTTTAATTTAGAGACACTTTCGTCATCGCGTGTACCAATTGTGGTACAAGCTTCTTTGCTGGATTTGTGATCTTCAGCGTACTTGGGTTTATGGCGCTTGTGCTAGAGACTTCAGTGAAGGATGTAGCCACCACTGGTAGGTATAGCTTGCATGCATGGGTTCATCACGCTTGCGTTAGAGACTTCAGAGAAGGATTAATGGCTACCTCTGTTAGGTAGCTTGCTTGAGTTTATGGCGCTTGTGCTAGAGACTTCAGTGAAAGATGTAGCAATCACCGGTGGGTAGCTGGCTGGGGTTTTGGCGCTTGTGCCAATGATGTCAATGACAGATGTTGCCACCACTGGTAGGTAGCTTGCTTGGGTTTATAGCGCTTGTGTTAAAAACATCGGTTATAAATGTGGCCACCTTCAATAGGTATAGTCTTCCTGGGTTCATAGCTCTTGTGCTGGAGATTTTGGTGAAGCATGTGGTCACCTCAGGTTTTTAGATTGCTTGGGTTCACGGCGCTTGTTAGGGACTTGTATGGAGATTGTGGCCACCAGTGGTAGATAGCTTGCTTAAGTTCATGGCAATTGTGCTAGATATTTCGGTTGAAGATGTGGCCACCTTTGATTGGTAGGCTTATTGGGTTTATAGCGCTTGTGCTAGAGATTTTTGTGAAGCATGTGGTCACCTCAGGTTTTTAGATTGCTTGGGTTCACGGCGCTTGTTAGGGACTTGTATGGAGATTGTGGCCACCAGTGGTAGATAGCTTGCTTAAGTTCATGGCAATTGTGCTAGATATTTCGGTTGAAGATGTGGCCACCTTTGATTGGTAGGCTTATTGGGTTTATAGCGCTTGTGCTAGAGATTTTTGTGAAGCATGTGACCACCACAAGTTAATAGCTTGCTTGGGTTATCGTGCTTGTCCTGGTGACTTCAAAATAGATTGTTTCTATCAATGGCAGATAGCTTGCTTGGTTTATTGCTTGCGTTAGAAATTTCGGTTAAAGATGTGACAATCTGGTGTGTAGCATACTCGGATTCAAGTGGCTATCACTGGTAGGTAGCTTGCTTTTGTCCATGACATTTGTTTAAGAAACATCGATGAAAAACCGGGCTTTAGTTTATGGCGCTTGTTATTGAGACCTCGGGGAAAGATGTGGCCACCAATAGGCCTTTTGCAGCAAGTGATCACATGGTAAATACAATTATATTCTGATGGGCAAAGGAATGTCACAGACTCCACTGGGAAATGCAAAACAAAGAAAAATCACGCGTTCCTAGTTAATTGTGCCTTGTCTTGGTGTCTGTGACATTCCTTTGCCCACCAGAATATCATTATTTGTACCATGTGATCAATTGTTGCAAAAGGCCTTTTGTAGGTAGCGTACTTTTTTATGGCACTTGTACTAGAAACATCGATGAAGGATGTGGTTACCACTCGTAGATAGCTTGCTTTGGTTTTGTGGCGCTGGTACTATAGAAACTCAGGGGAATAATATGGTATCTTATAGTAGGTAGCGTGCTTGGGTTCATGAGCGCTTGTGAGAGAGACCTTAGTGATTACAAAAAGAGTTATAAAATAATAACTAATTAAGATTTTGTACGCAGATATCAACATTTTCTCTGAAACTGTGCATTATTTTCTCATAGAAAGAGAAAGCAACAAAGTTCATGTGAGACACAGCAGTAGGATATCAATAAAATTATATAAAATCTGTCTAAAGAACTGTGTTCAACTTGATTTTGAATAAGCATCGTGATAGTTGCTAATGGAATACTGTAAAAAGGCATATAAGAAGGAAAACGCACTCGCAGACTATCTAGAAAAACCTGCTGTAACAGGTAACTTAGTAAGTGATGTTCTTTTCATTCAAGACAAGCGGCATAGTAAAACAGCGTCAGACAACTTACTTGGAGAGATTGGTTATGTTTAGCATGCCATCTTAAGAGGAAATAAATGATTTTCTTAAATTGAAATTGATTTAAGGGCCGGGCCTAGCTTTCGTGGTGTACCCAGAAGCCATATCACAGATGCCATTGTCTACATTGTGGGCCATTTTGTTCTTCTTCATGTTGCTAACACTGGGACTAGATAGTCAGGTAAGGCATGAGGTAAACAATGGCAAAACTTACGTGTTGCTGTACAGTTGTATCATTCCCTGGAGCCATTGAAGGATGAGGGAGGAAGAAAAGGTCTGAAATGGCTCTTTAATTCAAATTTGTTAAAGTCCCAATCAAGCTTATTTTTTAAAGTTCCAGATTAAAACTGTTGTCATCTGTGAACTAAAAAATCGAATAACAAAAGAAAATTTCCACGTCTAAGTATCCTTTTTAATCAAAAAAAGATTGGAATGTAAATTTTGACCGAGCAGGCCGGGGACTGGTGACCTGTGACGTAGTAGCAGTGAGTTATGTGGTTTTTGTTTAGAAAATTTCATTTCTGTTAGAAAATGTCACAAAAGTTTTATTTCGAACAATTTCAAGGAAATAATTCATTGGTTAATGTTATAATAATGTGACTATTGTAGCCAGAATTGAATTTTTTGAGATAAAAAAGATTGTCTCTGCTTCGTGCCTCGTGCTACGTCATATGCCTCCTGCCACATCATCATTGCACGCTTCAAGTCTAAAATATTACAGGAACGGCGAGAAAAGGTTTTATTTTCGAAAATTACTATTATTAAATGGTTCCACTTTTCATCTGGAACTTAAAAAATAAGCTTGATAGGGACTTTAAAGAATATCAATATCGGCATGTAAGTTTAGGTGTCGATGTTTTTAAGATTTCACAAAAAGTATGAATATTGAAAGCAAGCATAAATGAATCATACTACTCCAAAGTAAGAAGCAAGAAAAAAAAATTAAAGCAACAATAAGAGTAGTGCGAAAATGATGAAAACAAATCCATGGTGAAAATGATGACCTTGAAAATGATATAGAGGCGGTTTAGTGTATCGGCGAAACACGAGGCAGAGCCAGCGTCGTTCACTCCTAAATACCCGAGAGGTGAATGAGGTACAACTATTGTAAAATCCTAACAAAAAAAATCCATACACAGTATTTAATAAGAAAATAAACTTAGAAAGGCTAGAAATAAAGAAGAGTTCACTCATCAATCGATGGACAAACTAGCTCTGAAAACTCTCACACTATATATCGTCTGCGCCCGCTATATCAGTTTACTTGCGGACGCACGAAACAAGTGATGAAACGGAAAACACAAAAACCGGAAGTAAAAAATGTTATGGTAAAAATTTGTTGCGGGTATAACAGCAACATATGACATTCGCATGCAATGAAAAGAACAGTCAAAGTGACATCAACTTTGACGTAGTTAAGGATAAAGTGAGTTTTTACGAATAGCGACCATAATGGCAGCATGCATTAGCTAAGATATTGTTCTCCTACTTGTTCCCTTTTTATCGATCACTGCTTGAGCTCTAGTTCAACCATTTACTCGAGTACTTATTATTCTTGCAGTTTGGAACAATTGAGGCAGTTATCACTGGATTGGTTGATGAATACAAATGTCTTCGTGGGAAAGTTCGCAAGCCTCTGTTCGTTCTCGTATTGTGTCTGGCCATGTTTATTATCGGTATAAGCAATGTTACCCAGGTATGAATGAGCTTTAGTTGCTTATGTACTGGTAAGCTATAAAAGCAAATTTTACTCCAGCCATCTGCGCAGAAACACTTGTATCTATGTTTGTCGGCAAGTTTTATCTCTCACAAAAGTAGATAGGTCAGCCATGCGATTATGAGAAGGCGTTCAATCCCAATCAATCAAATAGTTTCGTTTTTATAAAGTAAATGCAATGCTGATTAAAGAAACATCTAAAGCCATGGACAAAACTTTAAAGTCCCTATCAAGCTTATTCTTTTAAGTTCCAGATTACAACTGTTGTCATCTGTAAACTCAAAATTTGAATAACCAAAGAAAATTTCTACGTAGAAGTATGCTTTTTAATCAAAAATAGATTAGAATGTAAATTTTGACCGAGCAGGCCGGGGACTGGTAACTGTGATGTAGCAGCAGTGAGTTGTTTGGTTTTTGTTTAAAAAATTTCATTTCTGTAAGAAAATGTCATAAAATTTTTATTTCAAACAATTTCTAGGGAATAATTCATTGATTACAGTTATAACAATGTGACTATTGTAGCCAGAATTGAGTTCTTTGAGACAAAAAAGATTGTCTCTTCTTCATGCCTTGTGCTACGTCATATGCCTCCTGCTACGTCATTACTGCACGCTTCAAGTCTAAAAACTGTAACAGGAACGGAGAGAAAAGGTTTTGTTTTCGAAAGTTATTATTATTAAAAGGTTCTACGTTTCATCTGGAACTTAAAAGAATAAGCTTGATAGGAACTTTAAACAAAACGTTTCTGTTTTTATTCGAAAAAAAACATATCAGAAAACTAGGAAAGCGCAGATGCAAAATGATACATGCATTTTCTGATACTTCAGCCGATTGCAGATCCCCCTGGTGATGGTTTTCATTGACAAGCTGTACACTCATATTTGTGCTAGCGCTTTCTATGATGTCGGTTTCTCTAAACTTTTGGATACAACTAAGCTCCTCCCTGTAAATACAGGGCGGTATGTATGTGTTCAACCATGTGAATAGCAATAAGTTCCTGTAAATTCCGGGCGGTATGCATGTGTTCAACCATATGAATATTAATAAGTTCCTGTAATACAGGCGGTATATGTCTAATAACGGTAAATTTTTGGTAAAAGCCTAACTAATTTAACAAAGAACTGCTTGGCGATGGATTTTGACTTATGCAAATGTCCTTCGGAAAGAAGGCATTGGCAGGGCGGTATGTATGTGTTCAACTCTGTGATCGAATACTAATAAGTTGCTCCCTGCCGGGTAATACAGGGCGGTATGTATGTTTTCAACCTGATGGACTACCAGACGGCGGGAGTTTCTCTACTCTTCCTGGCGCTGATGGAGATCATCACAGTCTCCTGGATATACGGTGGGTCTTTTTTCCTTTTCTCTCTTTTAATTTCTAAAAATCGATCTGTTGTAAACCGGGATATTCCTAGAAAGTCATACTTGTATCTTGTTTAACGGATGTTTGCTATATATACATGCTCAGTTGCATGAATCTTGTGAACAGTCCGTAATTGTTTTGCGTTTGAAAGTCCAACCACCTGACATTGTGGTTCAATTGAATTGCCAAAGTGTTAAAACTTTTGAATCATTGCCCTGCCTTGCACTGAGAAGGCTCTCGTTTTTGCGAACGATTCCAAACAACAAAACCATAAGCAACTGAAGTTGATGCATTTGTGCTAATTTTGTAACTAAGGTCGGGAAATCGAAAGCTTGTCTTTTTAGCTGCAAGAAGATAGTTTAAATGAATTTTAGGGTCATGTAGGGTTGATTTATATGGAACACATAGGAAAATTCGAGAATATAAAGAGATATTCTTTTTTGTCTCTCTTAATAATCATAAATCTCAAAAAAAAATTCCTCGATTCACTTGCTGGAACTAACAATCTAAAAGGTACATGTGTAACTAAACTGCTATCTGTGTCCACAGGCACAGATCGTTTCTGTGACGATGTGGAGGCAATGACCGGTAAACGCCCGTTGAAATGGTTCCAATGGTCGTGGAAATACATCTCACCCATCTGCACATGTGTAAGTAAATTTTGTGTTAAAAGCAGTTTCTGTTTAATTTGAAGGGAAACCTAACTTAAAAGTTTTCTTCCTGTGCTAGTGGAAAACGAAAAAAAAAATTTTGAAGTGCTTTGTAATGCGAAGTCAAATAGATTCGTTACTCTAGATCTACAAAACTCCCACATTCATTGTCTTTATTGTGTAACGGATGGAATGCTCTCGTAGGAACATAGGAGTAGCTCATTTGGTTAGTCGACGTGGCTTTTAGAGCTAGAGGTCCCCTGTTCGATCCCTGGTGACTGCACCTCAGCAGGAAGTTTCCTTTACCTTCTCCTTCCATCAAAATACTGACATACTTCATAGCCTCTAACCACTGACGTGAAACTCCTGTCTTTGCTGTTTCTATAACAGGCGATTATTTTGGCAAATCTTATTCAGTGGAAAGGGGTTTCCTATAACAAGAAACCTTACCCTCCCTGGGCCGAGTTCCTCGGCTGGTGCATGGCCCTTGCTTCAATGTTGTTGATTCCAGGATTTGCCATTTACCAAATATGGAAAACACCCGGATCCCTGTCTGACGTAAGTGACAGGAGTGATCAGCACTCGTGCAGTTATGATTTTTATCTGACGTTTCCACATACGACATACCGTGCGCTTGACAAACAGGAAACAATTTATTGATATAAACTTGATTATCTATTTCTTTCAGCGACTTCGCTTTCTAATGAGACCAGACGAGGTTAAACTAGCTGAAATAGAAGAGCGCCACGGAATCAAAAGAAAGAAGAAATATTTTGTCTACGTAAGTCTGTAGTAATCAATTTAGAAGGAAATTTACTGAGTTAAGAGTGAAGGCTGGTAAAAAACTAATCTGATGAAGATTTCTTAGGACATTTTAACCCTTTCAGCCCAGGCCAGTTTATCATCATGTAACTTCTCCTTACAAAACACATACAAAATAAGTAATTGGTTAATGAGAAAATGGAATCAAAAGAAAGAAGAAATATTTTGTCTACGTAAGTCTGTAGTAATCAATTTAGAAGGAAATTTACTGAGTTAAGAGTGAAGGCTGGTAAAAAACTAATCTGATGAAGATTTCTTAGGACATTTTAACCCTTTCAGCCCAGGCCAGTTTATCATCATGTAACTTCTCCTTACAAAACACATACAAAATAAGTAATTGGTTAATGAGAAAATGGAAATTAATCTAACAAAGTGAAGAATTGAAGACGAAAAGCCAAATTCTCCTAAGCTGGATATACAAAAGTATGGTTCCTATTTGGGAGAATTCACCAACACAGCATTTGTTGTGTTTGGGGCTAAAAGGGTTAAACAATCATTAATCTTGTTAATAAAAAAAACCGTATAGCATATATAGATCTTATTTATAAATGGCGTCAATTTTTAATATTCTTTTTAAACTTTTATCTTTTGCTACAGCTTTTTACGTACGGGACTCGAAAAAACTTATCCTTGCAAAATACGCCTCGGGGCAAATCAAATGAGTTATCAGCTGAGATTTAGCTGAAAATACTATGTTTTGGACTGTTGAACTTTTGAGTCTCAATTGTTAGTAGTAACAACGTCTGAGTTGTTCTTAAAATCTATAGAATACAAAGGCCGTACGAGACCATAAACGCAGTTTTTTTCTTCTCTTTTTATCAGCTTTAGACCACGTGCTTTGTCTACTACAAGAAGTCTGTAAAAAGTGTCAAACAGTCAAGGCACCAGCCACACGTTGATCAACGTCATAAAGCTAGTTGATATAATCCGGAAATGCATTTGAAGTTTGCCTTTTACAATTGTACTGTTTAATAAACTTTCTTTGTAATAAAACAAACCCTGTTCGTCCATAAATAGCTTCAATATTAATAAAACAACCTTTTCAATATACCGTAAGTTAATTTCAATGACATCTCTTGAAATTCTAATCAGAATCCACCGAGAATCTTACCATGTACGAGTTGCGCTCCTTTGCAGGTAAACATGCATATACCCCTCGAGAAACATATTCTGTTGCAGGAATTAGGAGTTTGCCTTTTTAAAAACTTTTTTAAAAGTGGTCTTAAACTCACATTTCATCTCATACGGGTTTTGTTCTTCAAGAACTAATCCCATTTAGACTGGAATTTCTGACATTAGACAAAACCGCTATACCTACATTAATGTATTCTAAAAAATGCCTTTGAATCTGGTAACAATTAAGAGGTTATCAAGATAACCATTGTCGTTTGAAACCCGAGCGGGTGCAATTATCTGCCTCCAAACCCCTCCCCCTTTCCCTGCGGATCCAGAACTGAGCAGGAGTTAATCTTTCATTCTACAACTCCAGTATCGAAAACTGTGTAAGGAAGAAATACCCTACGTGCTTACTCTTCCCTTTAAAGCATGTTTCAGCTACGTACGTTACGGTTCTGAATCATCAACTGCTTTAATTGAAGCATTATTCTATTCCACTTTAAAAGTCCTTTGTTAATACAAAAGCCTCCCCGGATAAGAGCCCAGCCCAAACCCCTTGTGGTAGCTTCCTGTTGTATTGTTATAATAAAGAGCAGTGTATTTCAGTCTATCTATTCCGCATTTACTATCAAGATCCGCAATGAAAACTTTTGTCTTATACTTGATCATATAGAAGTCCGCCTTGATGTATTCGAAAGCTACAAGTAAAGCAGAATTGAATTAGTGCTCTTTAACCTCAACTACGGTCAATTTATTTTTTACATCAACTTCACTATAATGCACAGTATACTGACTGACGGCGGGCACCGCTTGAATGATATTGTCAGTTAATATTTGTACTATAGTTGCAGAGGATTTGAAAGGGAGTCAAAAAGTTCTTGATTGATTATGCGAAATAACGCTTATACATGGCCAATTTAATTATTTCTTGTATTACTACTTATTTCTTCCCCTCCTAAATACTATGCTTCAAAAATAAATTGGTTCTGGATGAAAGCTCTTTTGAGGCTGTTTTGCAGGGATCCGGTTTATATTATTCCCAATAATGTCCAACATGGCGTATCTTATAAGACTTGACTGTATTAATTACTTGATCACGAGTCTTGGCAGAAAACCACCGAGCATCGAAAACAACATACAAACTGAGTCAATTGTGCCTCGATTATAAGCAAAACGCGATCATTGATTATAATTTAATTTGGACAAAAACTAACCCTGGGCAGCACATCCAGAAAGCAGAAATCAATCTTCTCTTCAACTGCATTGACCAGTAATCATATTCTGAACTACATTCCAATCTCTATTAAATTGCCCTTGAAGTAAAAAAATGTAATAACTCAGTAGACAGACCTTGCTAAATGAGTAATAGCGGTAAAACAAAATTTCCAAAGATTATGGAATGGCAGCAGATTTTTAGAAAAATGCAAATTTGCCTAAAAATAAAGTGACGTCATCAGTAGTAAAAATTAGTATCTCGAGAACCGTTAAAGATTTTGGCACATGTTTTTTCTCTGCTATTCCTCATTTGGCAAGGTCTATCCACTGAGATAAATGTTTTTTCAATTAATAGGCACTTTAAGCTATCACCTATTAAGCGGCCACCCTCCACTTGAAGCGGCCACTTTCAAAAGTCCCGTTTTTTGACGGTAGTTAACAGCTGCGCGCGTTTGATACCTCTGTTAACCGACCACTTTTCAAAGTCCCGAGGATGTCCGCTTAATAGAGGTTGTATGGACTGTACATACGTATGTAATTGTATAATGATTCATACGAAGTTAATATTTGAAACAAAAATTAGTTGTAATATCATCTAATATTTTGGGCAAAAGTAAATGAAAATTGAAATCGACCAAATCTAATCTATTATGTTCTTCAGCTGTTAATAGGAATATTAATTGCAACGTATGTGTAATGAAAGAGCACATGTATGCAGCGTTAACTTCTTTTATCCTTTGCACATCAAAACTTTTCTAATAACACTATCGACTGCAGAGCGTTAGTGCGAGAGTTTCCACAATGCTCTTTTCTTATCCTTACAATTGGCATATCAAAATTTACCTATAACACCATCGACTGTTAAGAGCCTGAGCGGCATAATGGAAATGTTTCGACAATGTTCTATTCATGTCCTTGGAATATGAAAGAGTTATGCTTGACTGTTGGAGATCAGCAAGCCTGTATTTATTATTGCATGGAGAGAATTTAATGGAAAAAGTTTGTATGTCGATCGTTTGATTTCTCTTTGTTAAACGAGTCAAAACTAAGATTGTTAGATTTTTGAGTATCAATTTGTAACAAATATTCATTTTTCAAAATACCTCTCCATTCTCAGTCCATGTTTTTTTTGTATGATTGATTATAGTCAGAACATGGGAAACGAATTTATAAAAAAAAATTGAACAAACTACTGGACGCACAATATGCGCGATATAGGGCCATTGTGGCGTTTTCCTGCAGTCCTAGTTCTTCCCAGTTGTTAATCAACTTGTTTTTAATTATCATAGCTAACAATCAGTTATTCTTGTAGCGTACTTTAACAAAATCCTGCACTAAGTGTGGTGAGCTAGTGCCGTCCATTAGTCACAGCCGAGTGAACAAGTTTTCCGCCTTTTCACTATGCGAGCTGAAACTAACTGGGTTGGACCTAGCTACAGTGTTTCGGAAACTTCTAGTCTATAAGAACTGACAACGAACATTGAGGTCCGAGACACTACAACGTTGAGGATCACTTCTAAACCGGTACGTTAAGGGATGATTATTGTCTTGTTTACATTTGGCTTGTTTGCCAGAGTTGGACAATTTTCAAAGACGAAATATTCATGCCTCCTGTTATACCCTCGTTAACCAGAATAACAGCTTTTTGTTATCAATCTGCCTTAAACTTGATTCTTTATTTTATCATGTAGTTGCACCTCTTTGTTCGTTGGTTCATATATTTTGCTCATCTGATTAATTCAAAAATGGTTTTGAGGATTTAACTGAGCATACTGACACGACAGCTCAGCTATTGTCTATTCGACCGTTCCAGTTGTTTTCTTGATAAATCAAACTGATATACAGACACAGAAAGTTTTCTAGATATGTCGACAAACATATTTAAATAGAAACGATTTCAGACCTATCTATAGCTCTGGCCCTGACCTCCCCTTTTATTAATCACTTTGCAGGTTAGTCTAATTATTAGCTTAGTTTAACAAAAGTCATCTCGTCGCTGCAGTTTTCTTTGTCCTACGCCGCAAAGTTCGCATGATTCGTCTAGTCTTATGTTTTTCTAGTCAGTATATACAGTAGGTACCAGTGATTAAAGTCCCTATAAAGCTTATTTTTTTAATTTGCCGATGAAAAGTAGAACCCTTTAATAGTAGTAATTATTGAAAATAAAACAGTTTCTCGCTGTTCCTGTTACATTTTTTAGGCTTGAAACGTACAATGTTTACGTAGCAGGAGGCATATGACGTAGCAGGAGGCACGAGGCAGAGACAATCTTTTTTATCTCAAAACATTGGATTCTGGCTACAATAGTGACAATATTATAATTTTAATTAATTAACTATTCCCTTGAAATTGTTTGAAGTAAAGTTTTCTTATCTACACAACTCACTGCTGCTACGTCACAGGTTACCAGTACGCGGTCTGCTTGGTCAAAATTTACAATCCAATCTTTTTTTGGTTAAAAAGCATACTTAGGACATGGAAATTTTGTTCTTATTTGAATTTTGAGTTCTTAGACGACAACAGTTTTAATCTAAAAAGTAAGAAATTAAGCTTGATAGGGACTTTACGGTCATTGGGTGCAAAATAAGTTCTTGATCCGTTGTTGATTTGAAACGTAATTCTACCAAAAGTCTTTTAACGTGGTACCTTACAGATTAATTCAAAACAAGGTCGCGCTATTCGTTGTCTGGGGCCCCCATTTACCCTCCTGACTAGATAAATTTGCGGGCCGTTTTTTTTTTAACACGAAGTATTTGATGAATAAACCAACATTTGGCTGTTTGTGAGCTTCTGTTATATTGGCTTTCTGAGCCCGAGTAAGCATGTATATGTATCAATATATATGGCTCGAAACTAGTGTAAAACAAGTTAATTGATTTTGACAGTTTTTGTTGGTTTATACTGCTAGAGTTGTAATAACAGAAATGAATTCTTCAGCTAAATATAGCTTAATTAGTAAGTTCTTATATAGTAAGTAGATATTTACTTGCATCGTTCTAGTAGACCAAAATGCTTAAAATCAACGATAACTGCAACAACTAAATGATGATATTGTCAACAACTATGAAGAACTTTACTTATAAGTAATTTTTCCGCCTGTGTTTGGAGTGGCTCGTTAAGTGGATGCGTGTCGCGTGTCAATCAGAGCAATATTTATTGTTTAGAATGACGAGTGGTCGACCAAGGTGATATTTTTCCTTCCGTTTTAGTTTGTATAATGCAAATTTTTTCATTGCTCTTAGATAGTTGCAAAACCCAACACGGGTTTTTCAACATAATTTTAGGGTTAAGAGGGCCTACGGTCTAACGTATATGCGTTCTTATCCCGGAAAACGTGAAGATCTAACCGTTTGCATATCAAGCTTTGCCTATTGTTATGGCTCACTTTTTGAGGTGTTAATGAACGGAAGAACCTTGACAATAGCAGGCCTCAAGGGGTTTGAGCTTGCAATTTTCGTTTGTTCTCGTTTATGTTCGGCCCTTCTACAGAAATACTCGTAAGTGACAATTTCGCCTCAACCAGAGTCCCCTGCGGGAAAAGTTGTCAACTTAGTGAGTGAGAAAGTTCTTTCAAGATGGAGCGGAATAAATGTAAACGTTTGCAGATATTAGGAACTTTAGGCAACGAGGACGAAAACATCGACAACGACAACTTACAAAAAACACACTTCTTGCACGCCCTTTTCGATCATGTAAGCCTGGTTCACACTTGTGAGATAAGCACAAGCACATGCACAAGCATAAGGAACCGATGTTCAAACACGTGAAACAAGCAGAAGAAAATAAAACATACGCATGTACAAAGGTGACTGGTGACGACATGCTCATGCTTATGCTTGTTTCACGGATTTTCACACTGGCGAAACAAACGACATAAGCATAAGCATAAGCACAAGAGACAGGAAAATGTTTCTTTTTCTTGTGCTTGTTCTTGTGCTTATTTCACGCATGTTCACACTTGAGTTTTCCTGTGCTTGTGCTTGCGCTTATGCTTGTGCTTATCTCACAAGTGTGAACCAGGCTGTATGGCTAGTTTGCTTTTTTTCTTGTCCAAGTTACGCTTTGTGAACAAGAAAAGATGAAAGTGTTTTTCTTAAAGAAGATTGAAGATTGACACAATTTTATGTAGGTCGTTCTCGTAGTCGTTAAAACTTCAAAACTGAGCTTTTAACGTTGTAATTTTCAAGACGACGGTGTGCAGGTGGCCAGCACGGTACATTCCAACGTGCCGCTGTTGTATTCACTATTGTTTTCTGCCGTCATCATCGATGTTGTCGTCCTCGTTGCTTAAACTCAAGTGAAGGTAATCGAACCCGGGCCTCCCGCACGACATGCAGATACTCGGCCAACCAGGCGGCTTTGGGCATCGTATGCTTGCTAACTCACGCTTTGTGGCCACTTTTCTTCAAGTTTCTACCGATATCTCCGTCCATGGTTTGAATCTACAAAATCCCTATGCTTAAAACAAAGATGAGATGAAGGAGAGTCAGCTTGAATATTTTAAGAATTTTGAGTTTTATTTTTTTTTCAAAGATTGGCAATTTTAAAGAGATTTTTTTAAACTGGTGATTTTTTGGGAAGCTTAAAAATTAATTTTGAAGTTAATATTTGATGTAAATTCGACAAACCGTTCTCAAACCAAAGCTGTACTAGTCCCTTACATGGAGGAACGGTTTGGCGGTTTTATTCAAATTTCTTCTTATTCAAAAATCTTTTTCAACTTTCTAACTATCCAACAAAAGTTTAGGTTAAGTCCCGCCTTAACTGACTACTGAGGAAATTGGCCTAAAATTTTAACTGATTACTGAGATTCGAGAAGACTTTTAACTGATTACTGAGATTAAATAGTTAAGTCTGATTACTGAGAAGCGGCTTCTCATTATTTGTAATTTACAACAACCACAACTTCTCGCTTGTTGTTTTAAAAGGATTTTTCTTGGACCCTCGATCACTTAGACCATGTATTTGCCATGCATTTATCGTGTGCAAGCATGCACAGCGAGTCAATTGAGACACTGTGCGGGCTCCTGTCACAGCCTTCTGATAGTCCATGGTGGTTTCCATTAGTGGGATTGTGAATTTGTGAATATTGAATGGTATGGGCAGGAACCGCGGAGATAAAGTGGGGAGGGGGAATGGGAGAAAGGGTCCCCCACCCCTCCCCCCCACTCTCTCCAATAGTTTTCCCGCATTTGCTTTTAAAAAGTCAAAATTTTTATGGATAGAAAAGATTAGAATATTTTTCACACATTTTGAAAGCGATCAAAGATCTCGATTCTGCCAATACAAACTTATATGATAAGTGAGATGATGCAGATCTGTGCTCAGATTTACGTTAACTTCGCAACAAGTTCTTCTTGAAAACGTTCAATTTCAACATCAAGGCGAATAAAATCGTGGCTTAGAGCAAAAATGTCGCAAAAGTGCTTCAACACACGGCCTGCCAGAAATTCAGAGGACCCGTACATTGTATAACTTACGACTTGTGAATGTGACAAACGAGTTTGTAGCGCAGGGCAAGATCTTTTTCCATGATAAGTGGAACTCTATTTCATCGTTGCTAGTAACTCTTGTTTCAACATGCACATATTCAAAATAATCAGCAAAAGTTTCGACTCAACCCAACCTCACTTGGCTGATTGGCCACGAAAAAGTTGAGCTTGTGATAACGCACTTCACGACCAATTTTTCCCCCATTATCAGTTTTAAATTTCAGTTTAGCGCTTGTAGAAGCACAAATTTGCAAAATTTCCGGGGAAAGATACCCCGTTGTCCCCATAGAAAGTTTGTTCGCTCGATCATGATAAAGTCCCCCCCACCCCATTTCCTAT
>JAOBRD020422790.1:22379-36039 GCA_027575215.2 Hydrozoanthus sils | reverse complement strand
AGAGAGAGAGAGAGAGAGAGAGAGAGAGAGAGAGAGATAGATAGAGAGAGAGAGATGTTACATGCACAATTTTGTCAGCAACTTGCAATGCAGTGGCAATGTGTTGCAAGTTGCTAGAAAATTTACCTCGTGTAACAGGGCCTTATATCTCAATGAATAATGCGAGCTTACTCAGCAATTGAAAAGCAGTTTAATCCTTTCACTCTGAAGGGTACCCAAAGATGAGTTGCAAACTCCCATAAACTATTTTCATAGTGCTTCAACAAATTTACTTTTCGAGAATTCCATAAGTTCATGATCCATCTTAGAGTGTTTGTGGAACATTAATGTGCTGATAATGTGTGGGGAATAGGGCAAAAGATAACTAAGTGAATGTCTTGAATGACAAGACTAGGAAACATGAAAATAATTTTGTAGCTCTAACACAGTGGCAGAGAAGTTTGCTTATCTGACAAGTATGTTATATATAACCAAATGTTATGAGTCTCAACTCACTCATTTCACAATGATGACATTTATTTTAACCTAGATCATAACAGTCAACTAAGCTGTAGCAGTTTAAACTGTCTAACTACTGCAATGACTGATGTATTGGAACTGGACCTAATTTAGAATACAATCTCGGGTTTTCTCACAAAATGGCTCACATTTTCGGCACTTCCAGCAGAGCTCAAACCGCCATTTTGCATAAAATTTGTTTGGTGTCTTGGTACCTTAAATCTTGGTCTCCAATTTTTCATATCATATCGCCTCGGTCTCAGATTTTAAAAAAGCTTTCTTGGCATCTTGGACAGTGAGTCTTGGGTTTAACTTTTACAACTTGTACAAGATGAGCACATACTCTGTACAAGTCTAGTAATTACCTTTATTGAGAGTTTTTGTATGCAAATTTATGTAAGAAAATTAAACTGTGTACCTTGTCTTTAGTCTTTCTCCAAGGTAGATGACCAATGGTGAACTCCAACATCATGTAAACAAATGACCACAAGTCATCATGTCGACCCATTTCCTAGTTAAGAGTAAAAGTAATTAATATACATACCAAATAATTCCATAAGTAACGGCCCCCCTAAATGTAAGGGTACTTTTTTGCACTCCTATTAAATCCCAAAAGTAATCCCGGCTATTACTTTTGGGTAGCCATGCTGGCAAAATCTGAAAGTAACAGGGGCCGTTATTTTCAGAATTCTACAGCATGAGCTACTCTGTGGTCAAATGAAAATTTGATTGTTTCGAATCTTTGCTGATGGAAATCTGAGATGCTGGTATTTTGAACATTAACAATTACAATGCAAGCAAGAGGGTAGATTTTTTTTTATTTTTAATTCTAATAACAAAGTTCTCATACATTTTCCCCAAACTGAAGACCAAAATGCAAAATCAGTTAATTTACATTTCAGTGCCTTGGGATCAAGGACTTAGTTCTTCAAGGTTCTTTCTTAATTTTTGGAAGAGTAGAAATTTTGAACTGATGTAACTCAAACTTTTTTCGGAAGTCAATTCCAAGAATCCCAGCAAAAAATTTGAATGGTCTGAAAGCCTTGCCTAAACTAGACATACCTTGTTCTCATGAGCGTTTATAGAAGCATATCTTACTGTACCACGGAAGCCAGCTGAACTTCTTGCCTAAATAATCATAACAAAACAGAATGTATCTATTTCAGACAAATTTACACCAGAAAAATTTATATGGTCAAATAGGCACCTGCATGGTGCATGGTAAAAGTCAACATGAGAAATTTCAAAAATGAAATAAAACAAATGGCAGGGTTTTCCAGAAGAAACCAAAAGAGAACTGGCAACTCACTCTTAGAGCATACATGTGTCAATATCTACAGTGTAAATAATTTATCCTTAATAACATTTAGAAAATGTATAATATTATAATGCTGATTTGTACTGAAAGAATGAAACTTGATCTTCCCCAAAACCCTGGAAGATGAAAATTCTGATATTCCCCCAAACCCTGAAAGATGAAAATTCTGATATTCTCCCAAACCACTAAATGAATAGCTCTGAGAATTTATAAAATCATCTTTGGGCACTCCTAAGGCTGAAAGAGTTCACTGAAAAGAAATGAACTTTTGATCAGAGTATAGCTGAAAAACTTACCGGTCTGACTGTGCCATCACTTTTTGTAAACTGTCGAGCCAATCCAAAGTCCAGCATGTAACAGGTGTGGCAATCCAAGGGTGTACTACCCATAGCAAAGTTAGACTGCAAACAAAAATATAAGCATTAATTTACCATTTTTATAAAGTTTCAAAGTTGCAAACTCAGAAGCACAGGTTTCTACAGATCTATAAATTACAAAGTAATCCATTTATTTAGCCAAAAGTGAAGTCTTCCAGTCAGTATAAAAAGTTGTTAGTAATTTTTGAATGAAGACCTGTATAGACCCTATACAAAGATGGCGGTGATTTTAATGTTCTTTTGTCCACATTCAAATTTGTTAGAAGTGCAACTAGCCAACCTACAAGTGCTACATAGTTCTACCACAAAAAAAGGCTGAAAGCTTCTGATGAATATGAACCAAATAATCTCTTACCAACCATAAGTATTATAAAACATTTTAAGCAATTCTTACAAATTACATAATTGATAGGTCTGTACTTACTGGCTTAATATCTCTGTGCAAAAATCCAGCTTCATGGATTGCTCGTATTGCCTTTAACACCTGCAATCCAAGACGGAGTGTCGTGCCATGTGTAAAGACGCCTTTGGGCTGGCTGCGCCTCAGGTCAGCAAGGTTCGAGCTTTGGAGTGACATGACGAGATAGTTGAACCTTTCATTTCTACCACAACTAACAAACTTGCACACATGATTGGAACCTAAAGACAAACAAAGAATATTAACTAATATAATTATTAAACAAAAATGATTAATATAAGTCATTACAAGATCAAAATGGATTAAATCTAATTTATAATTATAATTATATTGCTATCAAACTCGCATTTTCAATGGCTTTTATTTATCAGATGTTGTCTTGTTCATAACTTAGTCAAATCCAGAGCTGAAATGCAGCATTAACTGTAAATTTACTATAAGTTAAAGTAGCACCTTGTTTTCTCTCAGGTTTTACAAAAAATCAAGGTGACATTAAGTTGTGCAAAACATGTGCAACCTTAGTCTACAGTATTTACAAGGTTATTAAACAGACCTAAGAGGCCTGTTAAGAACAGTGCGGCAGTATATTGTGGCTGTGATTAACCAATTCAAGTACTGTACAAAAGGGGCATGTGAAAATAATATGTATAAATGAGAAATTGTTTTAATTAAGCCACGGCACTCTTTCAAAGTTGACTTTTGCAGCTCATATTAAAGAGAAAAGGAAAAAAATTGAGGGCTGAGATGGCACCATAAAATTGCTTAATAGCTCTCACTATGATGTACCTTGAAGTTTCTTTAACACAGCCACCTCCATCTTCAAAACCTGTTTCGACTGGTTTGCTGACTCTAGTTTCATGGCTACAGCTTCTTTGGTCACCAGGTCCAAAGCTTGGTAAATCTCTCCTGATTATCAAAAGGAAAAAGATTTCCCCAGTTCGTGCTTTCTGCACAGCTTAGACCCTTATCACACAAAAAATAATAAATATTTAATACTTAAATATATCAAGAAACTGTGGCCAGGCCAAACTCAGTATATAAATATTATTTATTATCAACAAAATTGCAAGGTTTTGTAAGTTTAAATATATTTCCCAAGAAATAAATGTAGATTCAAAGTTCCAAAAACTTGATCTTTTGCTCTCATAATTTTACAGTGAATGAAATACATGGGTAAAACATGGAAACAAGGCTTTGTACGTTTTCATTAGAAAATTATCCAGTATCAAACTTTCATATTTCCATAAAATTGCATCAAATCTTTATATAAAAAATAAAACTTTGCAGTTTTACTTTTATTATTGATAATATGCTGAAGTTGACTAGATGGACTCTTATTCCTGATAAACTGAGTATAATTATTTTAAACCATGCTTGTCTAATGTCTTTTTTATGACAGGCCTACTTTGTGTACACCTGTGTGCACAATTGTTACAGGGCAAAAGACCACTCAATATTTCTTGGGCCTTTGGAAAGTATTTATAACAGCCTCCAAAATTGATTTGACCTAAATAATAAAAATTTTAACTTTCACTCAAAAAATTTAGATTTTCACCTAAGCAGAACTAAAACCATGTCTCATTGATTATTAAACCAAGTCCTGCAAAGGGCAAACAAAATCTATCTTTTTTCAGATGAGTGTTTATTTATCTCTTTTCATTCATTTTGAAACCTTTACATGGGCTTGTAATCTGTGTTAATATGGTTCAAATTTAATAATTAAATTTAAGGAAAAGTAATCAGTACTTACCAAATCCACCACCTCCAATTTTCTTTGCCTGTAAAAAAAAAAATCAGTTGGAACCGTATGACAAAAATAAAACAAGCTTGCTTTACATATTTGTTAATGACTATTTTTGATCAGTTTTCATGCCTTGCTGAACACTACATGAAAGTTTATTTTTTCATCAACAAATTGTCTTAAATCAATATTTCCACATAACTAAAATTTATGCAGGTCAAGTTATAATATTTTCTGTCAGTAGTATTGTGAAATTCTGCTTATAGGCTGAAGTACTGTTTTGCTATAGGATTTTGATGTGATTAACCACTCAAGAAGGGTACTATACAGCTATTTTTAAGACCTAAAGTTAATTAATGTAAAAAATACACAACATAAACGTCTTCAAGGATTCAAGTAACAGTTTCCGAAAAAACACTTCCAACATTGAATTAATTATTCTGTTTCATAATGATATTCAAAAATAAAAATTTCTAAAAATAGACAACAGGAAGACAAGGTTAACCTTTATAGCCAAGAAGGTTTTAACTTCCTTATACAACACAATCATGCAACTGATCCACAAAGACAAACCACTGTTAAACAATAATAATTATTATGTTTTGTTTGTGTAACAACAACCAAAAAACCACTTCTAGTGCAAATTATATTCGAAAAATATGAATTCGAAAAATATGAATTCCAAAAATAGACCTGTAACAGGAAGTTTAGTCCCCAAAAAACAAAGCTGAAAATCTTCAAGGAATCCTTACATTATTAGGTACTCTGTCTGAGTCTCTCATAACCATATACTTTTATCTTTGAGAAATAAATCCACCTTATACAGCTTAATTCAGGGCTGTACAAGTAACAATTTATTGGCAGTAATTCCTAAAAAACTAACTGAATTTTCAATTGCTTAACAGTCATGCCTGACTCTTGCACAATGCAAGAGACACCTTTTTTTTTAAAAAAAGGAGTGGACAATTTTTTTGTATTTTCCACACTGATGATGGATACTTTTATTGAATTTTAAGAATTTTCAACTCTATACTATTATTTTGCCATATACTGTATTATTAGATTTGGAAGATTTTTACACCCTGAACCATTATTTTGCTCTGTTTTATTATTCAGAACCCCAGAGTTACAGCAACCAGAAAAAAAACTTTTTATACAAATTTAAAATTTTATTTTCATTGTTGCATTTTAATTAATGACAGTCCATTCAAAAACTAGGCAACAGGAAGCACAAAGTTCAAACTTCACAGAAAAGCAAGGTTTATCAACATCTTAACTTTCCCTATGCACATTACACATGCAAAGCAGATATTTTTGTAATAATTAATTTTGTGAGAACAGGAACTGATCAATAGCTTTAGATAAATCACCGAAAATATTTTTTTATTAAGTAACAACAACCAGAAAAAAAACCACTTTTAAGTGCCCATTCATATTTTTTGTAAATTTATTATAATGATATTAAAAATATAAATTCAAGAGAACTGACAACAGGACGACAAAGTTTAACCCTTATAGACACAAAACTTTTATCAACATCTAAAGTATTTTTACATAACACATTCTGAGTAACTATTATTTGTAGTGAGAAAAGAAAACATGATCAACAAAAGACAAACCAATTAAGATAAAAAGCTGAAAATTCCTAGATAGATAAATAAAAAATATTCATGAATCTAAAACAACTTAACTCATAATTTATTTATTAGGGCTCAAAGGTTCTAGGGAATTTTAAAACAATCATCAAAAATATTTTTGGAAAATTAAAGGTTCTATTAAGTATTTTAAAAACAATAGTTAATCTGTTTCTTTAGTGGATGATACCACATGGCCCAACCACATACTTGTCTCTGACCACAAGCATTGATAAATAGTATCTGCTAAGAAGTGCTTCTTCCTAAGTGATGTTATGTAGGATCACAAAAATTTGTAGATATATTGTATAAAACTATAAATAACAATTATACTATAAAAAGTGTCTTTTTTAAAAAAAGGAACATATTATCATAAACATAATTTGATGTAAATATACATAAGCATGATATAAACTCATATGCTTATTAAATAAAAGTTACCATTGAATATATGATTTCAAAACACGAGTCTTTTTCAACTGTTATTTAAGAACAACTGAAACAACCTCCACCAAAGCATTTTTTGCATATTGAGAAAATATATTTATAAATTTGTCTAAGAGAGAAAGATGCATCTTCATCAATTATACCTGCAAACTTCCAATATATGATATCTGACACTCGTTTAATAAGCTTCCAAAACTATTTTATATAATAATTGCAGTTCTAAAGAAATCTGCATCTTGAAACACTCCTTCTCATTTATAAAAAAACCTGTCAGTCTACACAGAACCGTTGAAAACAGCTTAAGAAAGAAATATATTGAAGTATGTCGCATTGTATAACCATGAAACCAAAAATATTGAGAAACTGTTTAACACGAATTATCAAAATGTTTTCGATTTTGCGTGTTCCCTACTTTAGGTTTTTTATAAAGCCCTAAATTCACAAAAAAAATAATAAATTATTACAGAATATAGCTGTTGAAACACCAAAAGCGTTAATCAAAGGCTAGGCACAATAAAATCTGATCATTTGTAAACTGTAAATCACTTTATGTCACGGAAGGCGAAATTCTGCACGTCATTGAAAAAAACTGTGTGCTGCCAAGATGAAGTTCTAGATAAAAAAAACCCGTCGAATTGAAGGTTCAATTCATTCCTTTATGATTTTACCACAAAGCAACAAGAAGTAACGCTGCAAAGAAAAAGTAATGAAGTAAAGTTCTAGGGAAAATCGTACAGAAGAACTAAACGAAACTTCGACGCAAAAAAATAAGTTCGTGTCTGATAGAGTCCGATAGAGAGAAGTTGTGAAATTTACCAACAACAAAACAAAATCCTCATAGACGCTAAAAAAATATCGTTCGTTTACATTGCCGGTATTAGAACAAAAACATTGTTTGTGAACATTTTAGAAATCTCTTTCTTCTCGACTGTCGAAAATAAATACGAAAGTTTTCCTACACTGGCGAAACTTCCGCCGCTTCGCCCTTCCTGCTTCAACCACGAAACTAGCAGAAACAAATAGTATTACAAGCTTAAGAAAAAAAGGAATAAAGAACGGCTTATTGTCGAACATATGCGTCAGCTGGGGACCAGGATTTTTTTTTTTAATGTCTAGCAGATGCGTTTTAAATGCCGGTTGTTTTGCAATAATAAAACTTTCATTCGCCGCACACACATACGAATTGCATTTTGAAATCGAAAAGCACTCAACACTTGAAGATGAACATGAAAACCACATTTGCTGACGGTGACAGAGGTTCATCAAACAAAGAAACATTTTAAATAAATCACATCTTTAAACTAGCTTTTGCGTATGTGTTTCAATGTAACTTACAACTTTCCATCGCTGCCTCACTACATCTGACTCCTTCAGCAAGTCCGCCATAGCAGTTCGGCGGAGTTATAACTTTCTCATTCTTCTTCTGGCCAGGGAAATGAACCTAAATGCGAAGTGAAGAGAACAAGCTTCCATTTCGAAGTCTAAAGGCCAGTCAATCTAAAGTTCACTGTGTCCCGCGCCATTAAACAATGCTATTAAAGCATTTATAAGATGCATCATCACTCCAGTATTTATGGATTGCCTAGCAAGGCCATTGACGGAAATGGTCGTCTGTTGCAGCATTGGCTGAACTCAGCCTCGTTTCCACGTTTTACAGGAGTTTTTCTGTTCTGCGGTTTCTCTAAGAAAATAGACGTCTGCAATATTCTTTCCCAGCGGCATTTTTCAAAGAACAGGGAGGAAGTTTTTTAAAAAAGTTTTTGAAACTGTAACATAAACACTCCAATTCTTTGAGCAGTGTTTTACACGGCTATGGGGATTTGATGATGGTACAATAGAAGGCGATCAGTGGCAAACAACTCCATCATCATCGGAAAATTATGATTACTTTAAAAGAGTTTTGTGGGTTCCACAACACGACTTTCAGTTTTGCCGTCTGGAATAAAAACACCTTCGATGGGTGTTTCGAGACTTTAGCACTAGTTTTCCCGACCAATCTACTTCTTTGGTTTTCAAGTGCTATTTTCTGTTTTAGCAATTTTGGATTGAACCTTCGCGGGATTCCGATTTTAGTTTTGACGTGGATCAAACTCTTGTTGTCAATGTTTATCTTTTTGGAGATAATTGTCGAAACGATTGTTTTTGCAATTCTCGAGACAGCCATACCACCAGTATATATCTTCACCAATATAGTCGTAGGACTAGCGTGGATATTTAATACTGGAGCTTTATGGAAAATGCGTTATACGTTGTTGATCAAGAAATGTTTGCCCGGCATGCTAGTGTTTTTCACACTTCTGGCAAGTTGTACTACAGGCTTGCAATTATATTCAGTTATCATGAAGATTGAAGTGAATGGATTCAGTGGTGTCCAAGAACATGGCGTTGTTATAAGATTTATCTTTCAAATGTTGTATGTGCTTTCTTTAGTGCCCTGTGCGAAGACCTATTTTGTTAATGATGAAACGTTCCAACAATCAGCTACTTCAGGATCAATTCAGGCAGGAACTGAAAGTGAAAGGCAGCCATTATTGCATTCGGCATCACCTCTTCGAACTTTTTACAGTGGAGCCCGCCCCAAACATACCCTTGGAGTTGCAGAAGATAACTCAAATTTCTTGTCAAAGCTTGTTTTCTGGTGGGTAAAACCACTCATGGTCAAAGGCTACAGAGGAGAACTACAACAACCAAAAGACTTATTTCAACTTCCTCAAAGTCTTTCAACCAAAAAAATTAAATCAATGTTTTATAATACACTTTTACAATCAAACACAGGGAATTATGACTTAGATGAAACAAATGCATTTCAGAATGATGTAAAGTTCAGCCAGGGTAAAAGGAGATCAGCAGAGCAAAATCTTGTTTCATCTCGTAAACCACATCTTGGGCAGCAAAGGACTCTTTTAAATGGTCTTCATCATGCTTTTGGCCTGCAGTATTATTCTATTGGTTTGCTTAAACTCTTTGGTGACTGTCTCAGTTTTGCTGGCCCACTTCTTCTGCATGCTCTAGTTTCCTTTATGGAAAACAGAAGTGTGAGTATCAACAATATCATTCAATATTCATGGAATGGGATATAGAGTGTAGAGGATTATTTTCCCGTCCAATTTTACTAATCAAAAATAGATAAGAATTTCAGTGTATTTCAGGGGGCGGGTCAAGTAGGGGGGTCTAGAACCTTCTTCCTCTCAAGTATAGAAAACATCATGCCATGTTTTAGGGGTAATTATCAATGACAGGGTTCTTAGTGTTAAATTAACATTGCAACTTCCCCAAGTGTTATATAATATTTAAGGACTAAAGTAAGAAGAAAAAAAAGCTGTTGAAATCTTTAGAAACCCAAATTGAAAACTAAGATATATCTTACTCTTACCCTCATCTGACACCACTGTCAACTAAAGACACAAGTTGTGGACCCCATCTCCTCCCTTTCTCAAACTATTTTGCTATGCCCTCTTGTTTAGTACTCAAAATCCATGCAACTTGGTTTGTTCTTTTGTGCTATAATTGTAGGAACCCATTCAACATGGATACTACTATGCTGCTGGTCTGTTTCTTTCAACCCTGTTAAGTGCTCTGGCAAATTCCCAGTTTAGCTATTTGGTAAGTATTGATATTCCTCAGTAAGGATGAACATTGTAGTGTACCTAATGCAAATGATTATTTTAAACCTCTGATTTTATATGGATGGGTCATGATCAGTACGTGGGTAGGTTTTTGGATGAATGGATAGTGTTCTAGTTACTTTTCAAATTTCTGTTCAGTGTCCCAGCTTAACTGCTGGATAAGTAAGAAGCACCAGTGTACAACTTAATAATGGGCATTGGAGAAACAAGGCCTGCCAAATGAATATAGAGTGAAAATTGATTGCACATTCGCACTTAAGTTCTCTTTGATAATGACTGACTTCTAAGGGGGAGGTGTTCAGTTTTTTTTAGCAGAAAGACAGAAGTTTCATTTTAGTTTCTAGTTTTACTTCAGCCTTTAGTGAAATTTTGTAGCTCAAAGTATAGATTAGAAGAAATCATTTTCATTATTTGGTATGGGGAAAGTACAGAGTGCCAGTAACATTCGCATGTCCTATTGTGCAACATCAAATGAGCTCTTTGTGCTATTTTTTAGGTCAATAAAGTTGGACTAAAGATCAAGGCAGCTGTTATAACTACTGTGTACCAAAAAGCTCTGTCAGTCAGCTCCACTTCACTGGCAGAGTTTTCCTCTGGAGAAGTAAGAAATTATCTTTATATCAGGGGTATAACCAGGATGAAAACAACCCCCCCCTCCCCTCCAAATCACAAAGAGTTAAGTGTGATCTCAGGTGAAAATGATCTTCCATTCTCCAAATAAAAAGAAAGGAAAGAATGGCCTTTAGTGTTATCTCAGTATCTCATCTTAGTGAGAAATCCTCAGTTCTAGGATGTTAAGTCTTAGCTGGTTTCTTGTTTGCCCCATTGACAAACATAAATCTTTGAGAGAAATCTGCAGCTTTTAAATGCTCTGAGCAAACCACTGCTTGCCCCAATCCACTGATATAGCTCAATGAAGTTAATTTGCTGCTGTTTACGTAATCATTTCTGCCACAACATATATTTCTTGGATTGTTTTAACAAAACATTTGTCTATAAACTTTCTCAGAACTACCTACTTAAAATAATTTATAAGGCATCTGTTAAAAGAGAAAAAAGAGACTGTGTTAGTGACACTTTAAATGACTGTTGCTTGACATTGGAAATTTGTTTCAAATTGTGCTCAAAATACTTTTCAGGTAATAAACTTCATGAGCACTGATACTGACAGAGTTGTCAACTTCTGTCCCAGCTTTCACCAGTTTTGGAGCCTGCCTTTTCAGATAGCTGTGTCCTTGTATCTTCTCCACCAACAGGTTTGTTTGCAATCCTTGAGTTACAATTTTTGTTCTTGCATGAACTTTTAATTGGATTGATGGCACATAGCATGTTTTACTGAGAGTTGTGCTTGGAAGGAGCCAGTGTGATAAAGCAAATGCTTGTAGTATAAACTCCAATAGAAAATAAAGTATTAATTTTATACTCTCAAAAAAAACAAGATTAGCATAAATGGACCCACTAGATGTGACCTGCTCCCAACAGATGTGGCTTCATAGCTCAGTTGGTTAGAGCACTGCATTGCACCATTATCACAGAGGCCTCAGGTTTGAAGTCTGAAATTTTTTTCAGACATCTCTTTTTTGAATGCTTAAATTGCATTCACAATGGTGAAGATTGTATCATAACACCAAAAAACAAGACTGTTATATCACCACATAAATTTGGCTAATTTCTTTTAGCGTTACTAAGTTTCTGACATATAACATGAAACAAAGCAAAGGCCTAGCCTTCAGAATAATAGATTTCAAAAGGTTGGATTGCCCATGGATTTTGTGCAACAGCAACTCCGTAATGTTTTTAGTGACATTCAAGCGTTTTGGAATTCTTTCAAAAACATCTTTTAACTCAGGTTGGTCTTGCATTTCTTGCTGGCCTGGGTTTTGCCTTGCTACTTGTGCCTGTCAACAGATACCTGGCAAAGAAAATACAAGAGCTGAGTAACCAGATGATGAAGCAAAAGGATGAAAGAGTGAAGGTATGATCAATAAGAATCCTTGATAAAGAAACAAGAATAGTTATAAAGCAAAGTGAAAGAAACACAGAGTATTAACAAGTCAACCAAGCATCTCCGCTAACATTCCAAACATTCAGTCTAATATACTTTGTTACAGGTCTTCCATTTTCCCTCGTACTGTCCCCGAATGGAACTCACTCCCTTTATCTGCCCACAGCGCCAACTGACTCTCTGAACTCGTTTAAGCATAGCTGGACAACATCATCATTTAAGAACTTATCTCTTTAGCAACTAACATGACTAGCTGTCTGACTCCCCTGCACTTTATATCCCCTTAGGGTGGAGGCATGTGCAGTATCAATTTGATCTGCACAAGGAAAAAGGAACGAAACATGACGTTTGAATTCAAAACAGGCAGGAAACTCACGAAAAAACTCAACAACATGCACAAGCACAGAGTCCTTCACAATAGGCAGGCAGGAAATCTTGCAACATCACATAACTACATGCTGCATATTTGACTTCATTTAACATTTTATTTAGAGTTCCCTGTTCCAACATGTAACTGGTTTTTTGCAAGAAACGATGAATCAATTTGAAAGCATTTTACAAAGCCATCAAAACATATTATCAGTTGGCAATCATAGTTCCCACAGTGTTTTAGCTTGTATTAACGTTTTGTTGTTATCTGGTTAATAAGTATTACCAAAAGCGAAGTAGCTTTACTAAGTCGTTTTTTGTAGTTTGCATTACATTTAAATGATGACAACTGAACTGGAAAATCGGTTCATTAATAATGGTAAGAATTGAATAATCAGTGAAGATAACAGTAAGTAAGTAACAACTGTAATGCAGCAATGGACAGGGTGACCTTAAGACCCAGATTATTTTCTTACCATTTTCAACCACCTGGTTTTTTTTGTGTGTGTTTGTATCTACCCAGATGATGAATGAAATACTCTTTGGAATAAGAGTGATCAAGTTTTATGCATGGGAGAGGAATTTTAAAGAAAACATCTCAGAAATAAGGTTTGTAATTCCTAAGCAAACTACAGAGAATCCAACTGATACATTCCTTATTTAACACAGTCTGCTTCTTTCTAACCCTTCTAGTCTGAACTATAGTGCAAACCCAAGTCAAATAGGCTCTGTGCAGCCAGGGGTCACGTGACCACATCTACCTTGAGTCAAGAAGCAATGACAAAATGGTATCCAGAAACAGAAACAGCAGGTTGACATTAGTAAAAAAGCAAAGTTTCAGTTAGTGACCACAAGTACATTAAAGTATATATAAAGGCGAAGTAAAACTACAAAAGTTTCTGAACGTTTTCGTTTTTTGTAGTTTTACTTCGCCCTTATATATATTTTAAGGCCTTTTAAATAGCGTTTCTACGTACACGTCTAAACCTCAAATATGTAATAAATGGGAAGCAACAAAAATTGACTGGAGAGCCTGTACCATTTCCACACACATTTACTTAAAGAATTTTGATTTTGTACTTCCTGTCACTTTTTTAAAAATTAATACTTAAAAGTACTTAACATCGGGACTTGAAACCATGCTATCTAATGTTAACCTGCACCATTTATGAATATTTTGTCATTAGGTAGGTGTGGTCATGTCACCCCTAACTGTAAAGAGCCCAT
>JAOBRD020422790.1:0-22279 GCA_027575215.2 Hydrozoanthus sils | reverse complement strand
CCATCAATTTGTTCAGTAATCACCCAACTCAAAACAATGTTTTGGACAAACTGTGATGCAAAAGTGAGTTCATGAGATGCTGTTGACATTTGGCTTTAAGGGTCATTACCCAAAGATTTCCAGCAAGTACCGCGAAGAGTTATGCAAACATACTTGCCATAGGGATTTGCTGTTACCTCTTAACTTAAAACTCGAGGTCCGAATTTTCTTCGCCATGCACTCAATTCGTTCAAGTAGGTCATCCAAACATGCCCTAGGTCATCCTGGTACACTCTTACACATATGCGCTGGTTTCTTTAGTCCCAGTCCCCTATTGACATCTAACTTCTCCTTAAAGAGCACATACAAAGTAGCACATTTGGTTCTTGGAGATTTACTCAAACAAAGCAAACTACTAAAGATGAAAAGTAAAATTCTCCCAAACCCTTATCAATGAAAAGTGAGGGCTCTAGTTGGGATAACTTGTATTACCGATACAACTGGGACTGAAAGAAATAGAATACAGCAGTGGCCAAACGGCTATGATTATTGGCTCACAGCTCAAGGGTCTCACAGTAAATTTTGAAAACTTGCATTACTTAAGAGCTATATCTGCATCTGCAGGAGACTTATAAATGTACTTTTTTGTTCTTTGCAAAGGTCACTACACGTAAGACAACTTTTGAAAACATTCAAATCAACCACTTTAATTTCATTTGCAAAAAAATATTATTTAGAGCTACGGTAATTCCCAAAAAAATTGTGTTAAAGCTAGAGGAGGAAATGGGGCGGGGCGAGGCGGGTCCATCTGGCCTTTCTCCTGCACTGGCACTATAACCTTAAATCTTAACCTGCAGCTAGACTGGCATTTCATTTGACCCTTTGTTACAGGGCGGCAGAACTGAAGAGTTTAAAAGGCAGGAAGTATTTGGACGCGTGGTGTGTATTCTTCTGGGCCACTACCCCAGTCTTGATCTCAATTCTGACGTTCACTACTTATGTGCTTCTTGGAAATAAGCTTACTGCAGCAAAGGTTTGTGCGATTAGAAATAACTAGAAACCTTGGAAAATCGAACTGGGAGAATGGAACCCTTTTTGTAATATTTGAAAATAAACACGAGAAAACAGTTGAAAGCACAAGGCCTATGGCCGAGTGCTTTTGTTTTTTTTGAGTGTTTGGAAACCTAATGAAACACAAAGCCCGAGTTTTTCAAATAACTTCTCCAACAAGTAGAATTACGAGGTAAAGGTCGTAATTAGCGGTTTCTATTTTAAAGTATGACACCTAATTAAATAATTAATAGGTTATAATTTGTTGTCTTTGTCAGTCTCGGCTATCTGACACATACTGGTTAGGTTTTCTCACTTTTTGCAACAACTGATTATAAAGAGTTTTGGTTGCACCATTTGGTGCTTTGCTATCGAAACGAACGCTTTGCTTCTTTTATGGCTTACATATTCAGACCAGCAAGCATAAGAAGAAAAAGATATTTTGGAAAAAAAGGCCATACCAAAGCCGACCCACTACCAAAACCAATTGGCTGCTTCAATATTTTTGAATGGAAATGAGCGCGGAAGTTAAAAATACTGACATTAGAACTAGGTGGTTTTAATCAAAGATTATGGTCTTCACAGAGTCCAGTTCTTAAATGTGCCTTGAATGGAAATTGGTGTCAAAATCCAAAACTGCTGGATGACTAAATTTGTTCAAGAAGTGGCAATGTTATTTGCCTCGAGACGCTGTTGCTTCGTTGGTTCATGAGTATGCAGATTAAGAAACATTTTAGACAGTCATGTGTTTGAAAACAGTTGAAACATGTGTGTTTTTAGAACTGGTGTTTCTTTTGGTTTCTAAATTCATCCACCCGACCACAATGGCGATTTGTAGTTGGCTAATCAATACATGTATTATTAATGAGTTTGAGAAGCTCCTTGAAAGAATGATTGTAAAAAAGTTTGTTTGAAAACAAGCTCTCAAGAGCAAAGGTTTCTCGTCAATTAGGCGGTTCTTGGAAAAACACTTGCTGTTGTAAATACTTACAATAAATTAAATACGATCTTTAACTTTTTATTCCTATTTCTTGGAAACAAGCTCTTCTTTCAAATATCTACCTCTGTTTTAATAAAAAAGAGACTTTGAACAATAAATGGAAGTAAATAATAAACGAAATAAAGCTTTTCCTCATTTCGGATCCAACATGGTTTAGTTCTCAAGGAATTGTAACAAACCTGTAGACTTGTTTTCCTTTAGAAAAACAGTAAATCAAGCCAACAGTTTAGTGAAGTCTATTGTTACACCTTTTATCAAAGCAACGTGGGTAATTGTTACAAACAGGGCCTACTCGTGACAATGCTAGACCCCACATGTCTAATTCTCTACTCGTGACTATAGTGAAGATTGAACGGCTCATCACCATATTTCCAAGTTAAATTTCTCATTTGCATGGTCAGTTCCACTTTTAACAAGTTTGTTGCCTTAAAATGGCCTCGCGTTCGCCACACGATTCTAGCAACGCAATACGTATAGTCGTTCCTTCTAAGCGCCAGGTTCATCGGACAGAGAGCAAAACTGGCTGGTTTACCTCAACTTTAAAATCCATCTTAACATTCTAACCCGTGTTTTGAACAAGACCTCAAAATGCATATTGTTGACCAACAGCGTAATTCATCTAACAGTCTAACCTGTGTTTTCCACCCACAAAATTGAGGAAGACCTCAAAAAGCATAAAAGGAAGCCTTCTATTGTTGACCAACAAGGCACTGTTTACAGTTTTCAGGCGGTTACCTGTGTGTTCGGGCTATGTGGCATACAAGAACGGACACCTTCATTCACGCGTTGAACAGCGCTAACAAAATTTGTCTTCCTTTCATAACCACTATTGTGTCGATCACAGTAGTGCCGTTCTTAATTAACAATAAAGCCTTTGTCTTAACACATAATCAGACTCAATCTGTGCAAAAGTGTTTGTTTAATTACAAAATTCCACTTATTTTATGTGAATTTCGTAACTCCTTAAGAATTGAACATGTTGGATACAAAATGACGAGAAACTAGAGCTATATTTTCTAATTTTAACTTCTGTAAATATTTGTAAGTACAAAGATAATAAAAGGAAACGACTCGACTCATTCCCGATGCTTACATCAAGTTCTAAGGGAAAATGTTTTCAAGAGCACAGTAAGAGTTTCATCTGCGCTACAGATGACTTTGTAAACTAAAAGAACGTCAGGATGCTAGCCAACTTATTTATGTTGCATCCAGTTTAGAAAGATCTAGTGCTGACCTCTTATTTACTCTGCTGGTTTTCAGGTGTTCACCAGCGTTGCTCTGTTTAACATGTTGATAGCTCCACTGAACGCCTTTCCCTGGGTGCTTAATGGCCTGATGGAAGCCTGGGTGTCACTTAAAAGGATCCAAGCGTTTCTTTCTTTAAAGGAGCTCAATCTAGCCGGATATTACGTCAATGTCTCATCGTATGAAAAAGAAAAAGGACCGCGAAGTTAGTGTTTCCTGTTTCTTGAGTAGGAAAAGGAGCCCAAATACTATATTAAACTTGGCTTGTTTTAAACTTGAAAAATGGGATGAGTTGCCTTCATTTTGTTTTCAAACAACGTTTTAGATATTCTATACGCTAAAAATCAAGAAAAAGGTTGTTGAATTTGTTTTGAAGTAATTTTTTTACCCAGTTCCAACATCATCCTTATGCTTATATCGTCTTGGTAATTTGGTTTTATGATATCTGATTTTCCGTGATTTTATCATTACAGTTTTTGCTGAACAGTATCATCACCACCTTCATCGTTACCATCATCGTAATCACCATTTATCATCACCACCACAATCATCATAATCATCGTCTTTAACAAAAATACCAACAATAACTTTATTTACACTTAATTAAAAAGATATATAATACTTACAAAAAGGGCCCGGTTCCTCAAAACCCCAATTAACCTAACCCAAAGTTAACTCTTAACAAAACCTATTGGTTGTCATGGTAATTAACCCTGGGTTAGCATTAGTCAGGTTTTGAAAATTGGGACCAGTTTTATAGTTCGGTGCGTGAGTGTGGGTCACCTGTAAACAACCATAAGGGCTAATTGAGACAGGTGGCCTTTAGACGATGAACTTAAAGACAAATTGAACTATTGTTCAAGGTCTAATAATCATCATCATCATTATCATGATTCATCATCATAGTTGTTAGCATCAAAGTTATCAGTGAAGTCATTACTGAAATCACCATTAATCATCTATCAACACAGTGTCTGGGAAAAATGAGATTATTCATTATACAGGTCTTTTGCCGATTTATAAAGGCACTGCCCAAGTGGAAAAGTTTTCTATAAGTTTTTCATTTGACAAAAAAGTGACGATGATATCGTGTTCTGTAAAACTTGATTTTACTTTGTTCTTCTAATGCTTGGCTCACTGTTGTTAGAACGGAATTTATAAGCGTTAAACTAAATGTGTGTGTAAATGTTGCAGAGACCCGTGCAGCTATTACTGTTAAAAACGGTAGATTCAGCTGGGACAGCAGAAACCATGGTGAACCAGGGGCAGTTTTCCGGGGACTGTCGAACTTACAGATCACCATTCAAAAGGTATTTTTTAGATGTATTATCCTAATACAATGTGTAGAAAAGGAGTAGCGAATTTTAAATCAATAACTGTCCGCGACGGTCTTTTTAAAATCGAGCTCGGGAGTTTGAAAAGCAATGAATAATCTGAAACCGAGACACCAAACAAGTTTCAAGCAGAATAGAGATTTCAAGCTCTGCCCGGAACGCCAAGAATGCGAGCCATTTTGTGAGAAAGTCTGAGACTGCGAGACGGAGAAATATTAAAAACTACGAGACCTTGAGACATCACGTGACAAAAAGATGATGAGATTTCAAGAAATAGCTGTAATTTGCTGAGCCTTTCAACTTTTTCGGTACCTTTCACTACACTTAAGATAGTCTTCTTTCACCAACTGGAAATGGTATGGTTTTGGCTGATTTTCTTGCTGAACATCTTAGTCAATACTCAATACCAGCTTCCCCATGTTCGTATGCGTTGCGTATAAGGAGAAGTTAGATGTTGAAAGACTGGCTGAGGCCGAAAGTGTTAACATGACCACCCAAAATGAATGCCCATCTGGTTGATCAGTTTTCATTTTTTTATTACAAAATGGCTAAATTGTGTGCTATATTACGAGAAGTTAGATGTTGATAAATCGCTGAAAGGGCTAGTCGATGAATGCTTTATTGCATGGCAATATAAATAAAAAAGGCGTGACAATTTTTTTAAAGGTTTTTAGTTTCTTAAATGTTAAGGTTAAACAGTTCAAAAATCCTGAAAATCCTTTTAATCTCTTTCAGTATTTGTTCATCACAATATGTTTTGTTGCAGGACCAATTCGTTGGGATTATGGGTAAAGTTGGGACAGGCAAGAGTTCCCTACTTTCTGCTATTACTGCTGAACTCAACAAACTGAGCGGAGAGGTGTGCCTTTTTTATTTGTCGCTTACGTGTTTTATGTTTGTAGTTTTGCAAAGTAATTGAATATATTTAATCTCTATTATGCTTGGTTTCTTTCGTGGGAAAGCCGGAACGAGTTCGTCGAAAAAAACTATTTTGTTTCTTTGGTACTTTGCTGCCATCTTCTAAGAGTTGATTATTTTAAATCATTACTGGAAGAAGTTTTAAGTGCTGATCTTTTCAGTGTTAGCCCTTTGTTGGATCAAATTACGGAAACGGTAATACAAGCAACAAAATCGTCCAACTTGTCTCACAACTTTGCTGCGAAACAGGTTGAATAGCGATGCTACTCGTTTTTCTAACTGCGTACAAACTTGTCTCGCAGCAAAATTAAGGCGTGGCTACACGGTGCAACATTGCGCGCAACTGAAACGCTTCGTGTAGCCACGAAAAACCGTTGCATAGTACTGTGGTTGTAATGTTACAGTAATAGGATCGGTTTCTACTTCACGCTAAGTTGCGTGCAACAATTTTAGCGAAGGCTACATGGTTAACTTCTTTTATTGTGCGCAACGTTGCAGGCAATGTTGCACCGTGTAGCTATACCTTATGCCGCGCTACACAGTGCAACACTGCATGCCACGTTGCGTGCAACTGAAACCGTTCGTGTAGCCACACGGTGAAATCGTTGCTTGCAATGTTGCAGGAGTAGGATCGGTTTCTACTTTGCGTAACATTGCGTGCAACAATTTCAAAGGTGGCTACACGGTGCAATTTTCCTATTGCGCGCAATGATCCATGCAATGTTGCACCGTGTAGCCACGGCTTTAAATTATAGCAGTTTAGCGAATCCTGACTTCTGATTGGATAATACGGTCAACTGATTGCTCACGATTGAGCGTGCTGACGACACCTTGCGCAGCATCTACAAATTTTGTGACAAAGTGTAGAACAAACTTCTACACGTACAAATAAAATATGATTTTGATATAAGAACATATGTAGGAAATCTGAAGAATTCATGAAAACCTTTTATTATTTTCAATATATATAGATATCAATGTAGCAAGTCTTTTTGTTTGTTGTTCGGCCATTTTTTGAAGTTGATCAACCATCTATAAATCAATCAAATTCTCAATTCCCCCTGAGCTGTTAAACTGTAAATAGGATATCTCACCATCCCATTTGATGCCAAAACCGATAAAAAAGGCAACAGTGGCTTAAAATCCCGATTAGGTTTTTTAATATATAGTTGTTTTTCTTTTAGAAAGAATTTTTTAAAACAACTTATGAAGTTACTAGATACTCGTGGAAAGTATGTGTACCACCAACTCGTAAAGTGTTGGCTTCTCTCTCAAGGAAAATGTTTACTGAATCGTAGAACTTGAAGTTGTAAAATTAAAAAAATTAAATTACTTCATTCCAAATCATCATATATTTAGAATCCCATGTAACATAGCGCGGAGCATTTAAAATGGTTTATTATACCAAGTGGAAGATATTCTTTGGGTTTCTTTAAGGAAAAATGTTGTAGTTCTACGGCTTTGGCTTGTGCACGACAAAGCAGCCAATAGTAAATGTAAACATTTACCATTAGCTGTTTAACGGAAAATTCAAATTCCTGACTGAAGTTGTGCATTATTCTTCAGGTGTACGTTGCAAACTTAGACGATGGATTTGGCTTTGTTGCGCAGGTGAGGATTGATGTTCTTCGCAGGTGAACTATCATCCGAGCGAATTTTTATTTAAAGGAATCCTCTTCTGTATAGCATTCTTGGTCTGAATTAACACTTCTGTTAAGTCTGTGCCCATATCAGCAGCTAAAATTTGGTAATTATATGCGTATAACTAACGTCAAGCAATTTGTTTTGACCATTTCCATGGTTTTCCCGTGCGCCGCCATTTTGAAATGTGACGTGTTTCGGTTGCAGTGCCAGACCCCCTTGCGTTCATTGTTATTGTATTCATCGAGAGTTGAGGCTTGGCACCACATGTACAACCGAAACACGTTGAACGGCTTGCTTTTGTTTAAGATGTCTGCAAGTTTCGTTTAACGAGTATGGACAAATCTCAAATAATCTTCAAGAAATACCCCAAAAGCAAATACAATTTACAGAGGTCAGTTTACAGCAATATCGCCATGCATTGCGTTGCAAATGGTTTTCCCTAGTACCTGTTTTTTTATTGGATATTCAAAAATTGAAGAAACATGAAACTTGTAAGAACAAATCATCTCAGTTCAACTTAACTTCATATCACGACTCTTTTAACTAGGAGCCGTGGATCCAACACGCTACTGTGAAAGAAAATATATTGTTTGGAAAACCATTTGATGTAGACAGATACAGCGCAGTAATACGTGCTTGTGCTTTAGAAGAGGTAAGTAGGAAAATGGGAACTGGGTTTATTTCTGAAGCCAAGTACTTATCTAATACATTTTGGCCAAAGAGTGAGGTTTTGTTTGGTGGTAACGAAGAAACAGCTCTAAAAAGAAAAAAGGGTATTTCTAAAGACTCTTGTTGAAAATGTTTGGAAGAATCAAAAAGCAAATTGTTTCGTTATTTCATCTGCATGGAAAGACCGCAGTCTGGTGAACGGTGCCAGTCTGCCGTGCGAGATACCCGGGTCCGATTCCCAGTGCCCAACTCACTCAGGGTCCTAAAACAACTGATAATAAGGTGATGTCTTTGCTCTAACATCTGCAAACGGACCTCGAATCCTATTGCCTGTAGTTCTCCCATGACTCCTTGAGTCAATAATGTAAAAAAAGGAAACACAATTCGACCAGTCGTTGTTTACGAATCACAGTGTGTGCTGATCTATTACTGCAGGACCTTCAGATCTTGCCCGCAGGAGACGAGACTGAAGTCGGTGAAAATGGCGTTACACTCAGTGGAGGACAGAAGGCAAGGGTAGCATTGGCTCGAGCCGTTTACCAGGTGACAACCTTTAGATACTCGGTGCAGACAAATCTGTAGCATCTTTGTTTTTGATTTTCACTAAATCTCATCTTATGTGCAAAGCTAGAGCGTTGCCCGAGAAATGTTTTGCTTCAGAGAACTTTGAAAGAAAAGAGTTACTTTTCTTAGAAAGTAGAGAGTAATACTCTATCTAGAAATATAGAAAGATATGGATCATAAAACAGGGCTCGAAATTAATTTCTCTTTCAGCTGGAAGCAAAAATTTGGTAGCCTGAGCACAAGTTCTAGTTGCCATTTAATAATAATAATAGTAATAATAATAATAATAATAATAATAATAAGAATAATAATAAAAAATAATAATAATAATAACTTTATTTATCATGCAAAAAAAACATGCTGTTGTTAATACGTGTGCAGCATTAAATGTAATGTAATAAGGTATATAATGATATAAAGTAGGAAACATATACTATAATAGTGCTTAAAACATAAAAAATACAAATGCAAGAATTGTGCACCCTAGTCAATGGCAAACGCAAGTTCGTGATGTAAAACAATACAATATAAAAAATTTAATAGTTAATTTCTGAAAACTGATGGCTAGCCTTGTCAGCATTGAAAAGATATTTGAATAGTTCGGTTGTAAAGGATTTAAAGCTTTCTCTGTCTTCGAGTTCTTTAGGCAGTTGGTTCCAATCCTTTGCAGCAAAGTACTGAAATGTCTTTTGCCCCATGCTGGATCTTGCTTTGGGAATGTTCAGTAATGAGTCATCCCTTAAAGTCCCTATCAAGCTTATTTTTTTAAGTTCCAGATTAAAACTGTTGTCATCTGTGAACTCCAAAATAGAATAATCAAAGAAAATTTCCACGTCTAAGTATGCTTTTTAATAAAAAAAATTGGAATGTAAATTTTGACCGAGCAGGCCGGGGACTGGTAACCGGTGACGTAGCAGCAGTGAGTTATGTGGTTTTTGTTTAAAAAAATTCATTTCTGTTTAAAAATGTTGTAAGATTTTTATTTCAATCAATTTTAAGGGAAAAATTTATTGATTAAAGTCATAACATTGTGACTATTGTAGCCAGAATTGAATTTTTTGAGATAAAAAGATTGTCTTTGCTTCATGCCTCGTGTACGTCATCATTGCACGCTTCAAGTCAAAAAAATGTAACAGGAACGGCGAGAAAAGGTTTTATTTGCAAAAATTACTATTATTAAAGGGTTCAACTTTCCATCTAGAACTTAAAAAAAATAAGCTTGATAGGGACTTTAATTCTTGATCGTATTTATAATTTCAACGTGTAATCCGTGCTACCATTGCGACTGTAGTTGTGTGGGCAGGAACAATTGCATTTGTTTCCAGATTTATTTACTCAAGAAAGCATTTAAGCTTCATTCGCTCATTACATTGTTTATTATTTTACCAAGAACCTAACTTTTAGTTATCAGTCGCAAAGGTTCCTCACAATCTTTTAGTAGCCAGCTGGCTACGAGTTCTAAAAATTTATTTGCGAATGTTCATTTTTTGGTACCATTGGCCACCTGTAAGTGGCAAGTTTGAGTCCTGTAATACAGGCTGCCTTGGAATGTTACGAGTCATACAAAAGACTTACTGGACAAGAAAGGAGCCACACTAATGTTTTCCTTGAATATTAAGGAGCCACATTCCAGCTGGCCGTCGTCAAAGGTATAAGAAGTGGTTCAACAATGCTACTTTTTATTCAATATTTTATAATTAAGAGCTCGTCATTCTTCTTAGCTCATTTCATTTCACCACCGCCTGGTTAGCGTAGTTGAAAAGGTGATAGTCTATAGTGCGTGAGGCCTGAGTTCGATTCCCGGTGCCGGACCATCACTCAGGGTCTTAAAATAACTGAAGAGAAGCTTCTGCCTTTGCTCTAACATCTGCAAACTGTTAGACCTTTGCGTCTTCTCAGATAAGGACGTTAAATTCGAAGACCCTCAAAGGGGACCTCAAGTCCTACTGCCTGTTCTCCCGTGACTCCTTGAGTCAAAACGTTATAAAAACAAAACAAAAGAAAAAAATTAGGAATGTTGTTTCATTGCTAGGATAAAGATGTTTATTTGCTGGATGATCCTCTAGCAGCAGTCGATGCCCACGTGGCCATGCACCTCTTCCAGCACTGCATCATGGGATTACTAAAACATAAAACCAGAATCCTTTGCACTCACCATACCAAGTTTTTGAATGCCGCTGACCAACTGTTAGTTATGGAAAAAGGAGCAATCGTTTACAGTGGAACACCGGAAAAAGTTCTTGGAAGTGACACCATGGTTCGACAGTATTCAGGTGTGGGCCATTCTAGGAATTCTTGCCAACATGATTTTAAGAAAAACTCTAGAAGATATCAACAACCATGTATGACCTGTTGTTGATTATTTAGTTTTAAGACGTGTGCAAACGTATGAAAAGAGGCAGTTTGTTTATTTTATGTTGCAAAACAATTTTCATTCGTTGATTACAATGTCATCACGATATTGTTTGCGTTTCCAGACGTATTTGACAACGAAGATGATATTGAACCCGAACAAATGACAGATGGTTTGGAGGAAGAAGCAAGAAAAGAGGAAGAGAAGTTTGATACCTTGGTGAAAGAGGAAGAACGAGAAGTAGGCGTAGTTAAACTACACGTGTACAAGTCTTACTGGCTCGCAGTTGGCCACTGCCTCGCAAGCAGTATTATGCTGGCTTTGTTGCTGATGCAGGGTAAGTAGAAAAGTTAGAAACGAGTACATAGACTGATAATTTCAAGACTTTTTCTTATCAATCTGCTCACCCCCAGTCATTACTAACTTGCTGTAATAAAGAATGTGACAACTTATTCCTTTTTACCTAGCTCTTTGCGCATGAAAAACTAAAATCCCCCAAAAAACTAAAGAAGAAGTCCAAAATATTTTATGTGGCATATGTAGTATTGTTTAGAAGAAGGAAAACAGGAAATTAAGGTAAAACGTACACAGCTGCCGTCTTTTCGGCCCTTTTTGTTCCCCTTTTACTGATGTTAGGCTGGTAAGGTATTGTATTGAAAATATACAGCCACCATCTTCTCCGGTATGATGAATTTACTTTAGACTTTGGATTCGAGGCATGAGTTCGTGAAATTTCTTCTCTCATTTGAAAATATTTTTTTGTGATATACATTTTGAATTGAAATAATATAACAGGAAGATATGTCACTGTTTTGATTTTTATTAACTGAAGCGCATAACTCAAGCATGAAAGAGCAAGGCCAATGAATTCCTTAAGCCTTATAAACTATAATGTAGGCTGAAATGTACAGAATTCATATTAGTGTACATGATCATCAGGTTTGTAAATTCCTTTTATGAAATTAGTCTCTTTCTTTCTTTTCCATAGCATCTCGTAACTTGAGTGATTGGTGGCTGGCTTACTGGATCTCACACTCACATTCATTCAGTCATCACTTGCCATCAACCAATATCACTACCTTCTCTCAAGGCATGACCTTCCACAGTCATTTCCATGCGGTGGACCCTCAAGTGATTGCCAGTAGTCCGATATTTTCAGGCGTTGGTGCTTGGCATGTTGCTAAAAACAGCATCACATTTTATCTAATTGTTTATGGAAGTATTGCTCTTGCAAACACGGTAAGTGAACTTTCGTAGGTTATTGACGTGTTTGGATTTGAGTAGCCCAATGGTTAAGTAGAGAAGTAGAAGGATAAAACGATGCTCACCTCGCAGGTTTATTGACAGTATTTGATTTGCATTTATGTATAATGTACACCGTAACATAGAAAGTTTAACACAATATATAGTACATATAACGGATTAGGAAAGATGGCCATACTAAACAGGGTCGATCTAGAATTAAATGATGGCAAGACAGTTCAAAAACAAACCGCGGGATTGTTCATTTTTTGGTACCATTGGCCACCTGTAAGTGGCAAGTTTGAATCCTGTAATACAGGCTTCCTTGAAATGTTAGGAGTCGTACAAAAGACTCACTGGACAAGAAAGGAGCCACACTAACGTTTTCCTTGAATATTAACGAGCCACATTCCAGCTGGCTTCAACTTTAAAATTATCTTTTTAGTTACATTAATTGCACCCGGAGACCGCACTAAAACTTTCTGATGACGGAGTCGTAATGCCGACTCCAGAAACGTAAAGTTAAAGTTTTAGCTAAATCCATTCTCTTTTAATTTTTCTTATCTAGCTCTGGCATTAACCATTGAGCACTCTAATAATACCGTGGAAGTCTTCTTTACACATGTATTAATTGCATTTATACACATATTTTTGTACTGAGTTTTTTGAATACAGAACGGAAATATTTAACAAACTGCAACAATCTCCAGCTTATTGAAAAAAGAACGAAAAGAAAAAATGAAAAACTGGTAGCAAACGTTTTTGGTCTTGAAACAATGGTAAAATTTCTTATGTTGTTTTAATAGTGCGGATAGTTGTAAAGATTTGATGATTGGTAGAGTAAGAGTGTACTTTTGATTTTCTTAAAACATCACTAGAAACTTTGGTTGGGCCAAATTGTTATGAATTTCGAATGCAAAATAACTGGTCATATACACGGTTTAGATAATTTATTTTTTGACTTTAAAGAAAGATGTTGTGTGGTTTAGTTAATTGGCCTATTTCACTGATCAGTCACGTGATCTGAATCGGGTAAACAAAGACAGTAACAGAACAGTAGTAATACAGGAAGAAGATTATTTTGACAAAAATATTGCGCTATTTGCATCCCGATCGTCTTTCAGGAAATGAAGTTGAAAAATTCTTAAAGTCTGTGGAAACGGGCATCACATCTCAACCGTTTTTTTTTGCTTGAGACAGGATACCTTATAGTTCTTTTAAATTTGCAACTTTTTGTTCTTCGGAAAGCTTTGAAAGGAAGAATTATCGTGTGCCAACAACATTAAAAAACGCAGAAATAATGAATCTTGTGCATTGCGTCTCAAGGTATATTGTTTACCCAACAGTCCATTTCACGATTCCTGAAAGGTAACCAAGCCTGTACATGAGACCGAGGCGAAGGTTGTCCAGGCACAGTTAGAGAAGCCAAAGTAGTAAAACAATTTACCTTCATATGATAATCATTTCAACTTCTCTAACTGTGCCAGGACAACCTTCGCCTCGGTTACACGTAGAAGCTTGGTTACCTTTCAGGAACCGGAAACAGATTATTCAGAACCACGTAACGGGCTGTGACGTAAACAGCGGACTAATTCTATTGTAACCACCTGCTTTTGGAGGATAATAAACCCTGTTAAATTTGTTTCGTAGAAACGATAATGTTCATGGCAATGATATAGTGACAAAAACGATGACGATTCATCGTGATGGTGTCGGTGATGCTAGTGATGGTAATGATAATGGGAGTGATTGGAAACAATGAAAACCATAAAAATTGCATCATTTTTTTTTGTTGGAAAGTATTTTCGTTACTTATGTTACTCTGACGTTTTGATTTTACCTGAACATTTAGCATTGACAGAAAGAACGTACTCTTCAAGTTGAATGCTCAATAAAATTCTGTCTCAGTGATGGCTATCAAACTTGCAACCTTCTGATTACCGGACTAGAGACTCACATAGGGAGCCGAGTCAGTAGTAAAGATCTTGTATGTTTCCTCCGGAGATATATCTTGCATCTGCTCGCTCGCTCGTCCAATAGTCATATATTGCTTCATGATTGCAATCCTCAAATGATTGAGAATACATTTGTAATAAACACTGGACGAAAAAACTATGGTGTTTTTCTAAAGTAAACCTATGGCAAAGATGGTAAATACCGTATTTGCTCAACCATATATTTACTCGGGCCATCTTTGCTATAGGTTAACTATAAGTTCACTCCATGTTGGATCAGAATTGCTTATGTAAATATGATGCAAACCCATTCTTCGTCCAGTGAAAATTAGTGCATTTAAAGAGCCCTTTTTGTCTAATTTTTACTTCATTACCAAGCAGCAAACTTCCATGTGGAGTTTAGCATAGTTGTTTAGTTGTTTTTTGCCATATTGAGGTTTGCTAGTTTTGTTTCAGATTTTTACTTTGTTCCGTGCCTTCTTGTACGCTTATGGCGGAGTCTGTGCTGCGATGGTTGTTCATAACAAACTGCTGGACAGCATTCTCTCTGCCCCAATCGCCTTCTTTGATACCACACCGGTAAGACATCATGCCATATGGTATTTACCCTGTTTTTATCTTCATGAGATTTTTGAAAGATGGAAACATTGAAAAATTTCCATGGTATGGAAAATGGAAAAGAGTCCTGTATCTTGTAAAACGACGCTAACAGGATTTTTGGACTTTTATAGAGTTTTACAGATACTGTAAATAACCTGTAAATTTAATTTAGAAACTCTGTAAAAACAGTTAATTTCAGTTTACAAAGTCTAAAGTAATTTTTCCATGAAATTTTCAAAGTAGGATATTTTTAGATTTTATCTAAGGGCATCCATTGAAGAAATTAGAGTTTAAAAAATCTTTTACCCTTTGGAGTAGTTTCTTATTCACTCACGTGATACCCTTGAATTCTTTATGTGTCTTATTCTTGAAGAAATGTTGTGTCTTTTTTTGTCTTCCCCTGTAAACAGCAGTGCAGAACTTAAAGGGAACCTTATTTTTAAAAAGGACAAATTGGAATTCTCAAAATGTACTTTCGAAAAGTATATTTTTATTAATATGGAGGTGGAGGATCCAAGATGGGTCGCTACGCAGCCGATATAAAACACAACAAGGTTTGCCCTCTGAACTCTTATAAGTTTGAGGTATCTGGAGACTAGATGGTGTTGAAGAAATAGATTGTCAAAAACCAGCAAATTCGTGACCAAGTCTGATTAAACAGAATTGGCTTAAACCAAGTTGTGGATGTTTGTAACCTTTGTCTAAATTGATATGATTGTTTTTTAATTTGATTCTGTTGCAGACTGGTCGAATTATCAACCGGTTCTCTTCTGATATAGTAAGGTTTTATCTTGTTTTCTTGTTTTCCTACTGACCTCATTATAACTATCACATGCACAAATTCTAATACTTATCATTATAATTGTTCTCATTGTTACTGACACTCGCACCCCCGTACCGCTATCAATGCCAGTAATGTTAACAAGACTAGGTTGAATCAAATTTGGTCCGTAGTTTTCTTAATGTTTTTATAAAAGTGGATAAGTGCGTAGCACGAGATCAATTTACCTAGCACTTCCAATTGCCAGTATACTATCAAATGTACAATTTCCGAAAAAGAAAAGTAAAGATATTTATATAGCGCCCTTTCCATATCGATATGCTCAAAGGCGTTTTACAATGACAAGTTTACCCCCAGTGCAGACCAGAAGCATACATAGGCACAATTGGCAGGCACTTCAAGTTATCACCCAGGTACTCAACCCTCGACCCTACCAGGAATCGAGCCGGGGACCTCAGGATTGGGAGATAGCGATCTTACTACTGCAGCAACCCCTCTGCTATAAGTTAAAAAACATTTAGACAAATGTTTTTTAAAAAAAACAAGCGAATGAAATTCTTCGAACTTTGTTCTGTCAATGAAATTGCTTAAATAAAGAATATCTAAAATAATGGAAAATAATGACTATGTTGTGAGGTGTGGAATATCTCCATCGAAGAAAAAAAACGTGAAATGATTAGCTCATATGATCATATGGTTTGGTCGCAGTTTGTCATGTTCCTGGAACTTGGGTTGTGACTGGTTCATTTAACTGTACACTTACAGAGTCTTGTATTCGGATAATTAACAATTATTTCAAGAGCATGCGTTGGATAGGAGATGGTAAATAACCTTATAACACAGAGGGCAAAATTACTTCGAGCTGATAGGATAACAGCGGGGGCATTTTTTCTTAATTCAGGGCAAAAATTACTGAGTGCTGATTGGTCGCTGGTATACTTCCGAAAATGTCCCAAGATTTTCCGAAAATTTTAAAAAGTCTCAAAAATGCCTTAAAAACATTTTCCGAAGATTTACGAAAATTTCCGAACGTTTCCGAATACCTCCGAAGATTTTCCGAATTTTTTTAAAAATCATAGAAATGCCTTACAAACGATTTCAAACCTCTTCCGAAGATTTCCGTATGATTTCGGAGGTTGCAAAGTTTTTATTACATGTGTGTCTTTGGAAGAAACTTAAGATAATTGAGTTAAGTTATGCAACGCTTTCTTGTGGGATACCGCTGAGAATGAAGAATTTTGCCCTCTATGTCATAGACATGTAATCGCAAGGTTCCTTGTAAAATTTAGGATTAATATCACTTGTGTTTTCAAGAAGCGACGCGGGCATTTTGGAAAAAGTTGAAAACACTCATGAAATTAACCCTTAATTGTACTTGGCCCCATGCGATTACATATACAAAGAGGCGTGTGGCTGTTCCTAACCTATTGATATTCCTGAAAATGACAGCTAAAAGTCATTCAGAACAATTTTTAGCTTTGCAACACAGCACAGTCAGTTTCCATATATGGTCAAATTGGTATATGAACCGATAACCGAGATTCAGTGAACCAATCAGAACGCTAGAAAGACAATATTCGAGGTTGAAAATTTAATAATATCAAATAAACGATTTTGCTGACAGGTTAATGAATATCATTAGTAAATTGTTATTTCAACTTTGCGTTTCTAGCGTTGTTATTTGCTCACTCAATCTCGGATATCAGCTCATATACCGAATTGACCATACATGGAAACTGACTGTGCTGAAATATGGTTCTGAACAAAATTTAACTGTCATTTTAAAACATCAATAAGCTTGAAAAACTCAACAAATTCAATAAAACTATTACATTCGCGTTTGTTGGATATGAGATGATTTGTAGCCAACTCGGAGCTACATACTTCTTTGACTATTTGCCATCTCATACCCACTGCGCGCACTTGGAATAATTTGATAAATAAATTAGGCAATTAGACTTGAGAAAGTTGTGTTAGTTGTTGTCATTATTATTTTTGTCGTAGTTGACAATAAATATTTCAACAAGTCCACCGATTTGAATTCTAATTCCAGTATGCTGTGGACGATGGCCTTCCATTTATCATGAACATCCTGTTGGCGCAGGCTTTTGGAGTACTGGGCACCGTGGTAATCACGTGCTATGGACTGCCCTGGCTCGTGCTAATGCTGATACCGCTGGCCATCATTTACTATTTCATTCAGAACTACTACAGGCCTACGTCCAGGTCAGTACAAATGTAGAACTACTGTAGAACAAATCAAAGGGTTTGTCTTTTGTCTTCTTTAGTAAGCTTATGTGACTCGTACCAGAAGAACAAAGAATTCTATTCTTGCAGACCATGCAATGTTCCTTCTAGGTAAATCCTTCTTGAGCCTGCGTGGCTCATTAGGACGGCACGGCATACTGACCAGCATGTCTTTGACTGCCCCTGGACTGGACACTCATCTATCGCAGATTAGACCCCAGCAAAACAGGTGCTCATTTATACAGCTGAGTCGACTGGAACAAGTCGGGTAAAGTGTCTTGTTCAAGGACACAACACAGTGGTCTGACCGGGGCTCGAACTCGCGACCCTAGGTTTACGAGTCAAACGCACTAACCGCTCGGCCACTGTGCCGCCGGCATTTGTTTCTTGACTAAGATATATTTCTGCGAACACAGATTTTTACATTTTAATATAACAAAAAATATTATTCTGTAACTTGCGGCCAAGTCCTCATTAATTTCTTTCGTTTTTTCCTTTTCTTGGGCGAGAAAGATAAACTTTGCCTACGTTAACTGAAACACTTGCAGCTTATTGGGATAAAAACATTTATGCGTCAACCTTATCAGTAGATTAGACTGACCCAAATTTTAGAAGGTTTCACTCAAGTGCGAACACGTGAGAACCTATAACAGAATCACAAGGAAACAACACGCTGTTCACGTGCAAGTAAAAGCCTTGATTCTTAATGTGATAGTGTTCAGAAAGTCTATCCATATGTAGATTGTCAGTCGGGAAAATTTTTTGAACACAAGCTTGTTGTAGTTCGGACACTGTACCGTTCTTATTGATATACCTCTCCATTATTTTACTGGACCAGGGAGCTTAAACGTCTAATGACTGTCACGCTGTCGCCAATATATGCCCACTTCTCCGAAACACTTACTGGCTTAAACACAATCCGAGCTCTCAGGGAAACGGAAAGATTCAGCACTGAAAATGAGGAGAAACTGGAAATAAACCAACGGGCGTCCTTTTGTGGTAAGATTGATTACATTTTAGAAAACCAGTTGTATGAAAATTTAGACCGAAAGAAAACGAAGCAATTGCTGTATTGGTAGTGAGCAAAAATTATATGCATTTTACCTTAAATTGGTTAAACAATACGGCAAGTAGTTAAAGTGTCTATGACAAGAAATGTTTTATTACATCAGTGGAAAGACCTTTCTAAATAAGGAAGAGCGGTGAAAACCTTTTCTCAAAATCTGTTATGGTTAATGACATTGTTTTCGACTGATAACGTCAGTTGTTGGACGGGCAAATTTCCTTTTTTTAAAAATTCTACTGCCAATCCTTATCCTTTGAATTAAAATAAGTAACTTCTGAAAAACACCTGATACATCATCAACCCAAGTTTGGCTTAAATTCAACCAAAGGTTACGGATTGGCAGCAGATTTCAAAAAATTGAAAATTTGTCTGCCCAACAACTGACGTCATCAGTTGATAACGTTAAATGTTAAAATCCCGAGAAGCATAACAAATTTTGACAAAATTTTCGCTGCTATTCCTCGTTTCGCAAGGTCTACCCACTGAGTTCACAATTTATTTCATGTCATAAACACTTTAAAGATGTCGCAACTCCGTCACATTCCAAATTTTTAGTTCATTTTCCTGAACCATCATCAGGGAATTCTTGAGACCAAATGATCCGACACGTCTAAGTTTACGACACTCTCACAGCAGACTTCTTTGTACCAGAAACTTCTACAACTAGTATTATTACAGAAAACGTGGTTCATCTAAAAATTAGGTCAGAGTACATCTAAACAGGTCTAGGAACATTTAATATTATGATAAAGCTGCTTAAGAGTAGGGTTAAATGCCGTTAAACAGGACTTTCAACTGGCCAGGAACTTGCGTCTCCGAAAATTAGAATGTGCGCTTTAATGGTGACACAAGGTTTCGGCAAAAAGTTTGACCGATTTAGCTATTTCAAACGTTATGTTAACTTTTGCATCTTCCTGAACCTGTTGGTGCCGCATTTGTTTCTTTTGTTACTTTATCATATCGTTTGATTTCTTTTCTTCACAACGTCGACATAAACATATCTCGTTCCCAACCCCCGCTTTGAAGCGAAAGGTGATGTTGGTGGAGGAAGAGTGGGTACGAGTGTTCGCCTGGTAATCTAGACTAGTGTTATAGAGGTGACTCACCAGCACCTCAAATTAATATACAGAAGATATACTTACAATTACGCGTTTCTTAAGGTGAATCTTAATTATATCTGTAGCCATGGCAGCAGCGCAATGGTTGGGACTTCGTCTGCAGTTTTTAGGGGTTGCCATGGTAACTGCTGTTGCTTTTATAGCGGTTCTGGAGCATCACTTTAGCACTGTGGATCCTGGTAGGTCGCTTGGTTGAGGATCATTTTTGTTCTTTTTACATCCGTATTTAGATCTAGAACTACGTTCGAGAAGTTTGGCTCAAATGAGTGGTTTATTAAAGTCAAATCGGTACATTAACAACAAGAGAAATATACAACAACAGAAGTACAAAAGGCTCATAGGAAACATGTTTATAATAGCGTTAAAAGACGACACTGTGTGTTGTAGTTGGAAATGAAATTTGATTTAAATCTGATTTTTAAGGCTCCGATAGATAGAAACTTGCTATAAAGAATATTCGATAGTTCTAACGGATAAGGATAACCAATAAATAATTACTAAATAGTTGTGAAGTTTTAGGATGCTATCGTTCACCACCAACACAGATTGAAAAAACTTGTTTAAGTCGATTTTTGGCTTCATTTTCAAGTCCAGTCCCTAAACGTTTTAATTGTGTTAGCTGCATTTCTTCCTCTTAGGTCCTGCAATTGCACAAGAGTCTTGTTGCAAACCGTAGTGCAATTCTAATCGGTCGTCCCGGTAGTGGCAAAAGCGCGGTGTACCGCACTCTGGCAACGGCGTTCTTTTACATGTGAAATCCAAATATAGTAATTCCGTGAAAATCACTCGCCTTGAAAAAACCAGAAATTCTTTTATTAATTTTTTTTGTCATTATAAAGAATTTGCTTGCCATTAGCTCTAGACCTCAATTGAATTTTTTAAGCCATTACAATTTTATAACATACTACTGAAGGACAACATTAAGTATTTAGCAATTATTTCAAGGGCGCTTGTTGGACAAACGCAAATGTAATAATTTATTTATTATATTTCTTGAGTTTTCCAAACCTACCGGTACTTGAAAATGACAATCACGAAACTTATTCTCAACCATATTTCAGCTTTGTAACACTACACAATCAGTTTCCACATTTGGTCAATTCGGTATTAGCTGATAACGGAGATTGGTGAACCAGTCTTGGCCCGTTTCCTCAAACTCCGATTAACTTGGCCCTGGATTAAGACAAAATTCAAACGATAACTTCTTCATAAGTAAAGCTTTGTTATGCTTACAGAATACTGATCATATTTACCAATAAAACAAGCAGGTCAACCAAAAAAACTTCAGCCCAAAGTTAGCTCGAGAATCAAGGAAACAAGAACGCATGGAATGAAAAATTAAAACTGGGTTAGTACAAATCGGGTTTCAAGGACCAGTGCCGAGAACGCTAGAAACGCAATATTTGATGTTGAAGTTTTAATAAAAACGTATAATCTCGTGTTTCGCAGACGTAATAAAAAATTACTTGTCTTGTAGGACTCGTCGGTCTTGCTGTATCTTATGCATTATCGGTCACGGACCGGCTATCCAGTCTGGTGAATGCTTTTGCCGAGACTGAAAAACAAATGGTGAGCGTCGAGAGAGCAGTGCAATATATTGAAGATATTCCCCGTGAATCCGGTGGACTCGGCAAGGTGAGTCATTCTTTCCCATAGTGTACTTCCCACTCCCTGCACAGGCCAAGCTAGGCTTTAGTTAATCGATTGAATCATCTGTATAATAGTGACTTCTATAGAGTAATTTTTATTAGATAAAGCCTTCTAGAGTAATTCGAACTCGGATAATTCGAAATCCCCGCTAATTCGAACAAAATCCAATTTCCCCAGAATTTGATCTTAGATACAAAACTTGGTTATTTCAAACCTCGCTAATTAAAACTTTTTTCATTTCCCATCGCAGTTCGGATTAACGAGGTTATACTGTACTTTTGTTTTGCGCAAAAAAGTCGAAGATAAAGCTTGTTAGCATCTGAAATATAAGAAGTTATTTACTGGTAACTGGAAAATCGGTAGAGAACTTTTTATCTATTAACACCTAGCTTGGGCTGCCTGTGTTAAAAATAAAAATAGTAATATCAAAAATAGGGGATAAAGTGGAATGAAAGTAGTAAAACCCTCTTTAGTTACTTCATGAAAGTGACATGAAATAATAATAACTGGCCTTTCAAAGATAACTTTTGTGTTTCGATATCAAAAATGTTATTGAAAATTTGAGAATGACCATACCATAGAGTTCCGAAAGTAAGGGTCCCCGTTACCTTCGGATTTTACCGGCAAAAGGGGCCTCTACCTTCGGGTAGCCGTTATTTTCCGACAGGTAAAAAACGTTTATAGCTCGAAATGGTCTAACTCGGACAAAGAGGGCACGTATTATGAAATTCAATTCCACTGATATTCATATTCCTACAATGCAACGTAACCCGATTAACAAACAGTAAACAAAACAGACTGACGGGGCTGCTACTTCCGGGTAGCCGTTACTTTCGGGGGGGCCGTTACTTTCGGGGGGCCGTT
>JAOBRD020422686.1:0-18868 GCA_027575215.2 Hydrozoanthus sils | reverse complement strand
TCTCCCCTCCTCTCCCCCCCTCTCCCCGAGGGGTAAGCGAACACGCGACGTACACAGAAAAATTCCTACTTTAGTTCTGTGTCTCATTCGTCGAACGCAAAAATACACTTAAAACCAACTTCGTACCCAGAGCTTGTGGGCCTTTTTCGGCCCACTCAATTCCTAATTGGGCGAAAATTCTGGAAACGAGGTTGACTTTTAAAAAACAAAACCTCGATGCTTAGTTTATTTCTTGGTGACGATTTTCTTGCTCGTGGCCCATTTAATGTTTATTTTCTTAAAGGTTAAAAGAAAGACTTGCTGCGGACGGTTTAACAAGTGCCAGTTTTCGGTAAGGGAAAATTTTTTCGTTATTGTTTCTATTTAGCTCCTTTCGTTTACGTTAAGCCGTAAGTTCAAGTGCGTCTTTAAATGACTTACTAAAACACACAACACTCAATAGTAGCGTTGCCAAATACTATCTTTGAAATATATTCCAGAGAGGTCACGGTCAGTTACTTGATATATTTTCATGTCCATTTTTTTATTATTGCCATTGACTGTTTCTGTCGAGACGTTTCACTTCTTTAAACTTCCATATAGCCTGCATGACAAGCGTTTCCGTTGGGTTTTGGCGAGGTTTTCATTTTTTGCCGCGCGAAAATTGGAGCTAGCGAGAACTTTTTTGCTCTCGCCCCAGTTTTCGCGCGGCAAAAAAGAATTTCTCTTCAAAACCCAACGGAAACGCTTGCTATGCGAGATAACTTCGTTATGACACTGATACTGTGACTGTAGCTTTTATTAGAGAGCTTGAGCAACGAGGACGGAAAACGTCGACGATGACGGCTTAGAAAGAACACAGTTCTGGCTTGCATTTTTCGAACTTATCTTGCTCTTTTGCCCTCTCTTTTGTTTTTTTGTTCTATAGTTGCACTTTGTGAACAGAAAAAGACAAAAGTTTTCTTCATAAAGATAAAAGAATACTGGGAAATTTTTCTGTTGGTTGTTACAGTAGTCTTAGAACTCCAAAATTGAGATTTCCACGTTGTAGTTTTGAGGAGAACGGCGTTGCAGGTGGCTAGTACGATGCATTCCAACGGGCAGCTATTTTATCACATATTTAATGTGTAGTCCCCATGCAGGGAAAGAGTCAGTTTTGTGTCCCGGGAGTCCCGATGTTGTTTAGGGCATCAACTTCCTCGTTTCCTAATCAAGGACCCGGGGGATAGCTCCTCGATCCTGAACTAACATCTGACCCCTTTTAAATTTTGGATCAAACGGCGGCCCAACTTCTCCCTGAGCGATACAAATAAAGAAATTGATAACCACTAAATATTATTGATAATTAGTAAATAAACTCTTTACGGCGGCTGGTGTATCGGAGGATAATGTCCGCGGCGGATAGGTTGTCCATAAAATGAAAAGTTGGCCGAGAAGCAAAGCTTCAAGGGCAACTGGAAATTTTGAGGAAAATCTATCAGCCAAGGATATTATACCCTCCGATATACCAGTGAGTCAAAAAGAAGGAGTTTATTTATTTTATAACCCTTCCAATAATTTTTTCTTCGAAAAAACTTTGTGTACATTTGCAGTGATAAAAATTTCTCTCTTCTCATTACTAATTGAAGTTTGGTGAATGTAAACTTTGAAGATTATTTTACAGATTTTTAGAGACTTGTTAGGTCTAGTTAACCTTGTTATTGAAATTGTTGTTTAGCGAAAGTGGACTCGCAGCTTTTTTTACCTTCAAATACGTTTACGGCGTACTTTGTCGACTTTTTTGCGCTGTCTGGCACTGCCTTTGAAACCAGGCATTTTTAAAAATCTTTATTTTTAGACTCGGCGAAACGATTAGTTTATTTGTCTATCAATTTAAACTTGTTCGTAATTTGAAAAACAACGTTTTTTGTTTTAATTAAAATGGCCGACATAATCGCAAGACAGTTATTAAATTGGAAGGGGTATATTTGCTGATAATCTACTTCCGATTTTGTACCACGTGATGCGTTTTATCCAATGAGATTGCACGAAAATTATTGGGTGGGTTATAATTTCTTCTATACAGTATTGATAAATGGAAGCGCAAGCGAATGTCGTTCCGTTTCGTTTTTTGATTTTAGAAGAATTTTCGTCGATATTTCAGGCTGGGAAGTTTTGTGCCTTTTTCGGCGAAGTTTTCGCACCTCTTGCAAGTTTTTGCTCATTAGCAAAACAAGTTTTTTGTCGAAACTTCGTGTGTGATGCTTGGGTTTTCTACCACACCCGATTATTTATTTAGTTATAATCTCTCTGTTTGAAACAGAAATTAACAAAATCTTATGATTCTAAAGTAATTAGTTATTCCGGTTTTCATTTCTTACATGAAACAGAAGTTTACACATAAATTTAAGCTTTAGAACATATTCTCCGTATTTCCATACTCTGTTGGAAACACTCGGAATTGTTGGGAGAACTCGGGAAAAGGTTTGGATCACGAGCTGAAAGCGAGTGATTCAAAATATTTTCGAGCGTTCTCCCAACAATCCCAAGTGTTTCCAACAGAGTATGGAAACACGGAAAACATATTCTAAAGCTTTTATAAAATAATAACAACTGATGACGTCTTTCATGATTTCCATCCAGATTTAATGGTCTTTGATCAACCAGAGCGCGCGTATTATCAAAATTATTTTAAAAAGTTCACTTGGTTCATACCATGCGGTCACTTCGGAGGTTGAGTGACAACTGAAGGTGACGAGCGCCTGACACAGGCCTTTTTATAGTGGGGGTCCCTGTTTAAGGTCGCTAATACAGCAAACACCCGCATAAGAGAACACATGTTTTGGGGTTCAGGCTGATCTTGTTCTTATTTATCGGGTGTTTTCTTTAAAATCAGCCTGAAAGTGTTCTCAATGTTAAATTGCTTCTAAAAATTAAATACTGAACAAGACTACCAACACTCAACAGGTGGCAGAAATAATGTTCAAATACAAAATTTTTATTATTGAGCCCAACATCATGGCAAATTAATACCGCATTGAGGGAGGGGTAGCAGTTTTGGTGATACACAACTAGAATTTCAGCAAACGTCAGGGAAATTCAAAATACACCAACCCTCCTCCCCTTTCTTTATGTCATGCACATGCAATAACTAATTACCAGCCCCCAATCCTACAGCTTTTCATATAAGAACAATTTTCATTTTTCAAGCTGAACGTGTTCTTCTTATGTCTATGATACTTTTTTAACCAAATTTTAGCCCAAGTTTTTTTAATCCACTTGTTCTTCTTCGCGGGTGTTTACTGCATATAGCATTAGTTGTGGCGGCGTTACTATAACTGTTACTGTATCAGAGTAAACCACCCTTCTACTCTTTTAGTTGTGCTGTCATAAAAAAAACACAGTTTTCTATGTTAACATAGATGTCGCAGTTTGGGGCTGAACGTGCCTGGGGCATATCGAAAGCTGATTGGTTATCCCAAGAACTTGGAGTGGCGTTGGGTCGAAGCTGTGAGTTGTGAAGCGCAAACACGCACCAGCTCAGAATGTGACGCTGACCAAGTTGATAGTAGAACATTACATGTAAAGGGGTACCCTTCACCACACAAGAGACAAAAACTAGACGAAAGAACAAATGTTACCGTGGCAACTTGCTTTGCTGATCAAGGTTTATGCAATGAGAAACGGACAGATTTGGAAGTTTCTTTTTGTCTGGACACTTCTAGTTATGCTACCGTCTGTCTAAGAGAATTAATGAAAACATAAAAATACAACTTTATGCTGCCTTATGTTCATATTACCAAGTCCCTCATAAACAATGTTGTTTAAGTTAGCATGCTTTCAAGAGCTTCGACTTTAAAATGTTTTAGGGAGAACAAGTCCCCAGTGCTTGATCATGTGAAAATAATAAAAAACAAGATAATAAAGAGTTCATGACTTTGTATCTTTGTCTTGAGCTTTTGCTTTAGAAGAATTTTCTTGAGTGATTTTCTGTGTAACACCGGCGGAGATTTATTTTAACGAGTTAGGGCGTATTTAATTCCGTGTACGAAGGACGGGATCCGAGAAAGTATTTTCCGAGTTCAATGATTAACAATTATATAAACAGAAAATAATTCAACGAGGTTTTCAATATTAAAGTTCTTATAACATAGGGCCTTAAAGGGCAAAATTACTCCGATTTGATTGTAAATCAACGGGGGAATCAGGTTTTAAATTTTAGGGTTTACACGCCGGTTTTTACTGTATCATTTCCATAAACGGATTGACTTGCTGACTTGGAGCAGACTTTTTACCAAGAAAACAGAACACTTGCTTATTAGTTTTTTCTTCAAATAGGACACATAAGTGAATTTGCGATAGTGTTTCACCTTTTAGAACATTAAAGTTATTCAAAGTTTTCAAACTCTGCGCAGTTAGATGAAACAAGTGCGTGTTTGTCATAGCTTGGAGATTGTGCCATCGTTACCTTCGCAGATGACTTAAAAATCCTTTCGTTTTCTGCTAAATTTTCCCCGGCAGCAGTAGCAAAATAACGTTTTCGAAAACCACACTTAAAGGCCTTTGGTTATTAAACTTGAAATTTTTATTTCCATGATAGTAATATGATTTCACTTTCACTAAGATTCTTAGCTCATTGACCTCTAGTCAATCGAAAATTCTTCCAAGTCATTAAATGCCGTCAACTCCTCGCCTGTGTAGCAAGCGCAAAGGGGACACCCTAGCGTGTGAGCCGTCTCTTTTTTGGGGGGAAGAAAGGGAAAAACAAAGAGGAGAGAAAGGGAAAAAAACAAGGAAAGTAATTTTTCCCTTTCTTCTCCCCCAAAATGAGCCGGCTCGTAGGCAACGTAGAGGGTTGGAGGGGCGGGGGGAGGGGATGTATTGGAGAAAAAAAGAAGAAGATAGGGGACTGGGGCGGAGGGAGTATTACATACAACTACTGCGCTTCCTGGCTTATATTATTCCCTCGTTCGAGCAGCTAAGTTTAAGAGGAGAGTTGAGCTCAATATCGTAGTAAGCGTGGCTGGCACGTAGCACCACAATGCCGAAATTGCCAGGAAGAAGCAACATTTAGAAGAAAATGATGAACGCATAAATTACAACAAACTATGTTTTCTAAGCGAGAAAGAAATCCTCGCGCATCGAAAAGGGGTAAATTAATCAGTTAAGTAAGCTCTAATTTGAAAAAAATGAAGCCTATTAGATTTTAAGTATAGGCCCACGTCGAATTATGTAATGTATGGGCGGAAGGCGCCGGGACAAAAGACGCGGCCTGATTTGGCTTCAAAAGTTACGAACCGGAAGAAACTGATTATCATATGTTTTCCTTTTCCGTTTTAAAAAGCAGAGCTGTGTTATTACTCTTAAACCAAAACTAAAAATTAGTCCAAAACGGGTAATGACAAAAAAAATGAGAAGGATGTATCGAAGTATTCCGCGTTCTTGAGTTTAATTTAAGAGTAGTTTTCCGTGCAGTTTGTTACTACTCACGGCCCAACCCAGTGTCACGTTTCCTGATTCTTCCATGGCCAAAAATATTTCAGGGTCACTGATTCGGCAATTATTAGCTTCAGGACACATAATTCGCGACAGATCACATCACTTTACACTCAACCTTTCTTCTGTTACGGGGTATTAAGGCATGTGCGGAATTGTGAACCCCCGCTGAAAGGGTTTTGGTTCAAGTCAAATATGTTACTGTTCTGTTGGCAAACAGATTTCTCAATTAACTGCTAGGCTTGGCAATCGGTGAATTATCGGAATGACGTCTTTTGGCCCAAACGATGTTGGAAACTGGCTTAAACGCCTTGGAGTTGTCGACGCTCTATACTCTGAGACCGACGACAAAAAAGATTACTATTTGTTTTCCCAGCTTAAAGACGGTGCAGTTCTGTGCAAATTAATCAATCACTTGAAACCAGGGTCCGTTCTAAAGGTAGCGGTTTATTCGCAAGACGTGTTGATACGCTTAATTACGAGAGCATGTAATATACTATCTGTGCGCTATTTTACACTCGAAAATTAATTTTATCCTAGATATACCTAGAACCAAGTAACAACGAAGAACGGCAAACCAACATTGATAACTTCTTGACAGCCTGCCTTGAGGTCGGAGTGAAAATAAGCGAGGTTTGTCCAATTCACTGTTGTCACTCACTTGAGTTTGCAATAACAGGCCGGTCTGATATTAAATTTTCATGAGTCTCGCCCGAGCCGCGCGCAGTCGCCAAAACGAGGTTCAACATGCTAACAGCAATTTCGCTTTGCTTTCTTCAAACATGGTTGTAGATATTTGAGCCTGCTGATCTCGACACAGAAGAAAACTTTGGACGTGTTATCCGAACACTAGAAATTCTAGAAAAGAAGTCAAGACGTAAGTAGTCTAACTTGTGGTGTTGTTTTGACAGTGTTCTTTTGATTTAGAATGCAGCCAAAATTTATTTCTATATCCTTAACAAGTCAAATTGTGGCACAGCGCTGAAGAGCTGGACTTGGCTTTTTATGAGTTTTTTTTAATGTTTAGCCTCATATAGATCAGTCTTATTTCGAGTTTCGTCATCATGTGAACATATGCTACATATCCTTTCACAATGAACAACATTTTTAAGCTTCCGGCGCTATAGTTTTTTTAAAACCACTTTGCTTCTGCCTTTTGCGAACCAACTTTGTTTTGAATGAAACTCTTCCTGGTTCTGCCTTTACTGTCAATCGCTCAGATGTGACGAGGCACCGTATAGCAGTGCGAAATTTTAACTGGGAACTATTTTTACCGATGATTACGCATCGGTGTTTGCTCTGCAGATAATACGTGTTGTTGAAGCGAGTGTTCATGAAATGTGGGCCACTACTGCAGATTAATATCACCAAGAAAGTTGACAGCGTTTCTCTCGCTTAAATAGAGAATCGGTAGAAAGTGATAGTGATTAATGCAACTGGAACTAAATAGGATTTAATCCTATCGTTTATGCTATTATAACTGTGAAAAGAGGAGCAAGAAATAAAAATTATCCCGCAGTGATCTTGTTTTGTAATGTTTTTGAAGTCGCGTGATTTCTTTCAGTGGCGCCATCTTCAAATGACAATTCGCTCAGAATATCTTGTTTCGCTATTCTCATTTATTTTTGTTTCTTATCAGCTATGTAGCTTGAACCTAATAAGGAACAGAAACAAATAACCTTCAAATGTTGTTGGAAGTCTTTAACTTTATATGGTGTGAAGGTTCATTATATATGTGTAATGCCTAAGTTAGACAAAGGCAAAACTTGAAGCAATACAAGTTAAACTGCAGCTGAATAGAAAAATAACGACAAGCTAGTGATAATGCGTTTTGAATCCCTGAATATTTACTTTTTTGCATAATGGTATTTTAATAACTAGGGAATTGGTAGTTATGGATTGCTTGTGGCAAAGTGAAGGGCCCGGGGAAATTAAATTTATATCCCAGGTCTAATAATCTAAAAAGTAACCACAGTTAAAGATTTATTGATATAGGAACTATTCAAATAAAATGTAAGTGTTAGCAAGTTGCTGAAACAGTACCAGCTACTCATCAAGCTATCACTTGAGTCAATCCTTTATTAACATCTAACTTGTCCTACATAACACATACAAATTAAGACATTTGGTAAAGAGAAAATAAGAATTGATTAAACAAAGTAAACTACTGACAGAAGATGAATGGTAAAGTTCTTCCAAACTTGTTCAATGAAAAGTATGGACTCTAGTTGGCAGAATTTACTAATAGAACTGCAACGTTAGGGTTACTGTTTAGTTTGAAGTCCTATATAAGATTTTGATAATTAACCTTTGCTTCAAAATCGCTTTTCACAATTTCTACTCATTCCTTTCACTGTTTATGTTATCAACAGAAGACTCAGAGTTTGCTAAATATTAAACACTTTCAAATTTAAGATAGGTTTTCATGATAACATTTCTTAGTATAATAGTGAGAACTGACCGGTAAATCATGGTTATTTGTTTGATTTCCTTTGTCCACGGTCATTTTGTATTTTCTCAACCGAGGTCCCAACCTTCCACAGAGGCAATGGCCACATTGTATAATATGCTTATTTAATATTTATCTTCATGTTTCAAGCACTTTTCTGCAAGGTTTAAAAAATGGCCTTTGATTATATTTGGATTTATGTGAATGTGCCCCTACATCTGGAAGACATTTGTTTTGGTGACACAATGGCCAAGAGTAAGCAAATTTGTAATCCTAGGTTTGTGATTTCTAGCCCCAGTCAAACCACTTTGTTGTGTCCTTAAGCAAGACACTACCTGACTTGTTCCAGTCGAGTAAGCTGTATAAATGAGTACCAGTTCTGCTGGAGGCTAACATGCAATAGATTTGTTCCCTGTCCAGGGGGAGTCAAAAAGTCACATCCACTTAACACTACAGAAACCGGAAATAACTTGTAAGCACTGGACTGATGTGCCTTTATGGTGTGAAAAAGGATTCAGCTTTTCTTGTCTTATCTTTTAAACTCCACTTTGAACAAAATAATGTTAAAACCTTAGAGCTTGAGTTTGAAAACAAGCTTTCTAATATTTCTTAATAGTTGTTAATTCTGTCAAGAAACTTGTCTTGACTAAATGCAAACCGTAAAAGAAATATTTAAGATTCTTTGACTTAACAGCAGGATATTGCATTGAGGGATAAGTTTTTTTTCCCTCTTGACAATAGATCAAGATTTGTATAATCTAGTGTTTCAACAAGCAACTGTGTGTGTAAAACTGGTTTTCTTTTTCACTGACTGTTAGTAAACATTTTTGACAGACTGTTTACAATATTGATTTTTTAGTTTTGGCCCAATTAAATGTATATTACAGTTTTCATGTTTTTGAAATAACACTAGACTCTATGCATATGGCAATTTTAATAATTATTTGTCTTCATTCAAAATAGCCCTATTAGTCTCGTTCTTGAGTTAAAGTTTCAAAAGTATATGTTACCCAAAATGAGGTTAGTAGGGCATATTTGAATGTAGATAAAAAATATATTAAAATCATTAGCAGCCATTTTATGTGTAGGGTCTCTGAAGACCAATAATTAAGCCTTTTGACCTTATAGAACATGGTTTTATCAGAAGTGTTTCAGAGGACTCCAAGACTGCAGGTGACATAACAATCTCTGACACAGAAGTCAGAACACAAAAGAACAGTTTGGTGAGGAGATAGATTATTGTAAAATAAAATTTAATTCCTTGTCAGTATTTTGTTAAGCAGATAGTTTTTTTTAAAATATCTTTTGACTTGTTCAAATCAGGTACAGTATGATAAGAAGATAAATTATTACAATAAATTTATTTTGCAGTTGGTTTAAAATTTTTTGACTTAAGTGCTCAAATCAAGTATAGTTTATGTTAATTTAGGAGCTAGTATACAACAATTTTATTTCATCAATATCTGTTAAAGTGCCTATGGCATGAAATATTTTGTTATCTCAGTGGTTCAGGATAGATCTAGCTAAATGTGGAATAGTGCTGAAATTTTTGTCAAAATTATGGTTGTAGTTACCGCAGAACAGGCAGAATTTCAATTTTTTGAAATCTGTTGCAAATCCACACCTTTGGATGAATTTGAGCCAAGCTTGGACTGATGATGTATCTTGGTGTTTTCTTCACAACAGTTGTAGCAATTTTTTGTTGTGTTACAGATTTCAAAAAATTGAAATATTGGCTGCCCACCAACTGACACCATCAGCTGAGAACATTAAATGTTAATTAATATCTCGAGAACAATAAAAGATTTTGACAAAAAATGTTCACGGCTATTCCTCATATTGCAAGGTATTATCCATTGAGGTAGTGAAAATGATATGTCACATCACAGGCATTTTAAGCAGACAGTTGGTTTCAAAATCTTTCAACTTACAAGTATAAACCAAATTATATTATTGTCAAATAGATAAAAATATTTGCAATGTTTCGTGCCTATCCAGGAAATGACAGAAGATAAAACAGGTGGAGTTAATCCTCATGCTGGTGTGCATCTTGTCAAAGCAACATTCCCTTTTAATGGCACAGATGATGATGAAGTATGTACAGTTTGGCACAACCTTTTGGTTTGACAGTTCTTGGGTTTCACTCACTCTCTAGAGACATCAAAGACAAAAGATGAAATGGCTATGTTGGTGTCCTAAACAAAAGAGATCATCGAAGTTCTTTCAATCATGGGCACCATCATGGCTGCTATGACAGATGAAACCTGTCAATATAAATATTTAACTTTGCTTACTGACCCACTTTTATAGGACTTTAAAGTCCCCAAAAAGCTTATTTTTTTACTTTTTAGATTAAAGTTATCATCTATGAACTCAGAGAACAATTTTCAGTGTCTAAGTGTGTTTTTTAACCAAAAAAAGATTGGAGTGTATATTTTGACTGAGCAGGCCAGGGATTGGTAACCTGTGATGCAGCAACAGTGAGCAATTTCAAGGGAATAAATTATTTGATAACGAGTTATAACAACATGACTATTGTGGTCAGAATCTATATTGTTTTGAGACAATAGAATAATTGTCTCTGCCTCTGTTTTATTTTTGAAAATTACTGTAATTACAAAGTCTACTTTTTATCTAAACGTTTTTAGAAAATAAGCATTATAGGGGCTTTAAACTGTCATTAGTTTTTGCCAGTGTCCCCATTGTTGTGGTTTAAGTCTGTGACTTTGACTTATTACAACAGTATATTTTAGTAGGCATACAAGAAGACTAGGCATGAAACACTTGTTATAAATTGTTCATTATAAATTATAATATTTTTGCCAAGTTGCCATTTCTAGTGGCCTTGTCTAACGTAGTGAAAAAATCACAAATGAGTGAAAAATCACAAACGTAAATTAGAATATTAGAGTTACAAACATGCAAAAGTATTTTTGATTAAGAGTTAACATTTTAGCACAGTTTAAATATTTTTTATTGATTTATGAATAATTTTTTACTGAGCAATTCCTGTGCATTAAGTTAATTATTAGCTTTGGTTTTCTTAATAGCTATGTTTTGGAAAAGGAGACATTGTTGAAGTTACAAAGGTAAGCAATTTTTTGTTGTTGAAATCACTGTTGAATTTATGCATACAATTCTTTGTGCTTAAGTAGTGTACATAAAACAATAACTGTGATGTTATGATTTGGGAGAGGGCAGGTATATGCCAAGTATACATAGTGGGTGTTAAGAATTATTGATTAAGTCCAACAATACACTAAGCAATATTATTGAAAAAAGTTTTCTTTGAGTATTCTATAAACTTTTATGCTCTGGTATTAGAAGTTGTTCAACTGGAAGGAATGTAAATCAAGACGTAAAAGATCTCACATTAATACCAGCACTAAGAAAACCAAAAACACCGATTTTGGCCCTTAAAAATATGACAAACACCCCTATCATACCAGTAGATAGAGTACCCCTCCCACTCCCCCTCCCCACTTGATTAAACTGTTTATAATTATTTACCAATTTATCTACTAAGTGTTAGGGTACGAAACCTTCTGCCCAGTCACACTTAAGTTTGATACTATTTTTCAAGCAAACATAGTAAATATTAATAAAAACAAAAAAAAGAAAGGTCAGTTTGGGCAGATTGTAAGTACTCTCCACCCTGATCTCCTGTAGGTAGTTGATGGTGGCTGGTGGGAAGGAACATTTAATGGTTGTCATGGTTGGTTTCCTAGCAATTATGTCAAGGACATTTCTGCAAGTGAGTCACTTAATAGTTTATAATTATTTACCATCTTAATGCTTAATGAGATCAGATATCAAAATGTTGCAGAAAAGTGTTCTGTTAACATACATTGCACATGCCAAACCATCACCTTGAATGCCTTGCTGTACCAAGCCTTTCAGTTGAAGAAGTCTCAGTGCTGAAGTTGCTTAAATGACACATTGGGTTGAAAAAAAGTGGAGGTTAAATTTATTCTTTAACATCTTGAAAAAACTTCCTGATTAGAAATGTATTTTGGAAAATATTTGTAAAAATCACATTATTAAAGATGTCATACCTGTATACATTAAAACTGAAATCTTTGCCTATTGTAACAATTATTTTGTTTTTATAACAACTTGACTCACTTGAGGAGTCACAGGAGAATAGGCAGTAGGACTCAAGGTCCCCTTCGAGGCCTGCCACCGGGGACTTGTCCTTATCTGAGAAGATGCGAAGCTTTTACCGTTTGCAGAGTTAGAGCAAAGGCAGCTTCTCTCCTCAGTTACTTGGAGACCCTGAGTGAAGGTCTAGCACTCGGAATCAAACCTGGGCCTCCCGCACGACAGACTGGTGCCTTACCAACTGGGCTAACCAGGCAGCGGTTTAACAATGATGATAATAAATGCATTGTTTATCAGGACAGGGGTTCTACACCTTCAGGGGGCTGTTTTCAGTAGGGCCTTTTTGCATGTTGAAAATTGATGTAATTGTCTGGACAGTTATTGCACTTTAAAGGTGGTATAAAAAGCAATCATTCATTATGAGTGCTAAGATTTTAAGCTAATGAAAATGGAAAATCATTTACTTGTTACATTTTTTACATTTGTTACTCACATGCACAGGTCTTTGTTTTGACTTAGTAGTTACTGGATCAGTTAGATTGAAAACTCTAAAAAAGCTGCTTTTAGATCACTATTCATGAAAGTTCATTATAGTTATTCATTATTTTTTCCTATTTTTTTGTCTAAAAGGTGGTAGTTGTCAATTCGGACTTTGTTCTGTTACATAGAGAGCTTTAGATTCGATAACCAGTAGGAGTACAAATTTTCAATTTTCATTTACAACTTGTTGTGTTGTGAAAATCTCTTAGTCCATGCACCAAGTTTTTTTATGCAAATCTACGTTGCAAAGAAAAACAACAATGGCCAGATTTCGAAAAAACATAACAAGATGACATGAATTCTTTGCATGCACAGTATGATGAATGGGAAAAACTCGTACTTGTACTTGGTGTTCAATCTAAATGTCTCTACTAGTTACCTACTGCCATGCCCCATTATTTTGTCTCTTGACTCTGTATTGTGTGTATGTAATTATTTGAGTTACAAACCTAATAAATAAAATAAACATCTAAAAATCAGGTCCAGAGCCCACCACGCCCAATGCAATCCCATCACCGTCCCCAACCATACCAGCAGCCACTAGAGAGAGCGTTACAATGTACCATACTCTGGTTAGTTTAAAAAACTGCTTTGTTGTATGCAAAATATCTGGTAGATGTAGGGGCAGTGGCAACAACAGACTTGTATGTCCTTAGGTTTGTTTTAAATGCTGAATTTTTACATCTACTTAGTCTTATATAAATGAGCTAGAACAATAGAATTTGTTTATTAGCCCTAAACTCGGCACATTTGAAGTTCAAAGTCCACATCATGACATGGACAGAAATATGCTATTCTGTTGCCAGTATCACAATTTACATATATTTTTTGTTTGTGTCTTTCATGGTGCAGTATTGTGTTTTCTTGTTTAAGCTGGTATCCCAAACACCATACTTTCCAGATAAAAATCTTAAGTTTGTTTCATTGTAGCTTCTCGTCACAGAGATTTCAAGTTCCAATGTCATGTCATAGCTGTTGCATATCTGTCTCTTTCGTTTTTATTTCCTTTTTGTTGTGGGCTTTGCAAATTTGTTTCTTTATCCAACAGGAAGAGTGTAAAAAATATATGGTTGTCAGGATTTTTAAAAGAATGAAACCTTACTGTAATTATATTTTCTGGTATTTTCTTAGGTTGTTCAGAATATCTTAGACACAGAGAGAGCACATGTCAGTGAACTACAGGTATTTTCATGCTATGTAAAAATTATGTTTTGCCCCTATTGATAGTATTTGTTTAGTTACATCACCACCAGCTATGATACTCACTAGATCGAAGTCATTCTAGTTTTAAAAAATTGGATTTCCTGTATGATGAAAAACTTAATATAATACAGTCTGTTAGTTGTTGTTAAAATGATATCTTAGATGTTATCTTGTCATTCACATGTCAGATAATTTACCATGCTGTTTATAAAAATTCAATGAAGGAAGACTATTTTCACAATTTCTAAGAAGGCATAAAAAGCTAATGGCATTTTGAAATACTTCATTGAAAAATGTTGGAAGCTCTGGGCATAATTACATGATTCTTACAAGTGATCTATACACATTTTGATGGAACTATCACAAGAACTGTATAAGACTGTCACATTGATCAGTGTTTTAAGTAGCAGTCAGATTCGTTATCCTTACTTTTCTATTCTCCATTATCTTTCAGGCATTGTTACAGAATTACTTAAAACCACTGCAGTCATCAAATGTGTAAGTTTTTCTTCTATCCATAGTTGGCTCAAAAAGTTAAAGATTAAGGCTGCCACGATTGGACAATTTTTCATCTGAAGGGCCCCGATTTTTTTTCTTGTATAACTTTGATTTGATTGTAGTTTACCAGACACACAAAATGATTTTTTGTTGGAAGATTTATCGGTCTAGTGGCCAAGCCATGTTATACCAACTATTTTTCATTTATTGCATGCTTGCGATTTTGCTTCTCACTGGCTGATGCACAGGTAGTTCTTACTAAATTATCAGTAACTGCCACACACTAGTGACGGCACATCTTATCAGACGTTTTTGGATCTAGCTTGTCAGTTCTTTCATCACAATGAAAAGTCTAGTCCAGTTTTTCTTTGTAACTACCCACTCAGCCGATTATTTGTCACAGACAAAAAATTTAGCCACTTCAGACAAAAGAAATGTCTAGTGTGTGGCAGCCTTTGCACTGTCAGATTGAACAAATTAGTTTTATTAGCAAACTTCAGCTGAATCCATTTGAATGATCTGTAATAGTTAGAATTTTTTTTTCTGACCTTTAAAATTATTTTATTTTATAGGCTTTCACCAAAAGACCTAAAAGTGCTGTGTGGAAATTTTGAAGAGTTGGTGAAATTCCAACAATCGCTCTTCAGCATTCTAGATGAATGTTCACAGTAGGTTCCATACTTTTGAAAGATGATACTGATAATAATTAATTAATAATAATGATAACAATAAACTATACTGTTCTTAGAACACATGTTATTCAATAAAATTCTAATTAAACAACTAATAATTCATGGAATGTGATGCAGAATGAATGTCCAATAATAATAGACCTAATATCTGCTGTTTCATCACAGTCTCTGAATTGAACAATACACAGAGAAAGGCAATATGATGTGTAAAGGCCCATTTTTTCTGCTTTTTGTTTAACGATGTTGGCAACAAACGTTTTTTCCTGTAATTCTGTTTCAAAAGATAAAAGATTACAAAATTTAAAAAAATAAGGATATCCTGCCTCAGAAAAAGAAAACTTTTGATGCTTGTCCATTTCCACAGCCTTTGAAGTGTTTAAATGCAATTTCATTTCCAGGAAGATGAAGCAAATAACACAATATTTTTGTCAAATTAAATAACTTTCTTCCTGTATCACTTCTGTTCACTGCTATCTGTTTTAACCTTATTCAGATCACATGATTTACCAATGGAATAAGTCCATTACCAAAGGCAACATAACAACAACATCAAAGACGATAACAGTTAAAACTTTTGAGAGTTATGATGATTATATCAATTTATGGTGGTACTGTTTTAATAGTCTACCATAAGTGTAAAATTTTTTTTGTTATGCTTTCATACTTGGCAGACAAATTATAGCTGATCATTGGTTAGTTTTTACAGACTGCAGTCATTTCCAGATATAACATTTCTGTAGACTCATTGTTATGCCAGTTTTTCACATACAACACACCTTGATAAAAAAATTTATTTATTAAAGGCAGTGTATTCAGATATTCGACTTTCAGTTAAATATGTCATGGCATTGTACTTTGATATAATACTTTTAGTATCAGCAATAAATCGTAATTTAGATATCTGAATGTTTTAACTTGGTTGAAACACTTCAATCATGACATTCTAAAAACAGAAAGTAATGCTTTATAAGGTTACACTACAATAATGGCCTTTATAAAAACTAGTATTAATTTTTTTCCTGATAGTCCTCCAAAGCCAGATGTTAACTTAGCAAGGGAGGAAAACTGTAGCATCTAGAGAAAAACCCTCTGAGTGAAATTGAGATTGATAATCTCAGCTCCTCTGTAGAGTCCAGGGTTCGTTCCCAGGTCGTAGATCTATGTGCAAGGCGCAACTGATGACCACTATGTCAACCACACTCCCTGTTATAACCATTAAAAGGGGAATAAAAGAAAAAAAACACATTCCTTTTTATGTATCTATAACATGTTCTTTTTATGTTTTTAAACATATGCAGTTCTTATAAATCAGTTGTTTCATTTTTCCCTGTTTCAAAGCTCCCATTAGTTAATCACATGCTTTGATCTCTTATTGTTTCAACAGTCTACCCCTTCAAACTCAAAGAATGGGTGCGTGTTTTCTAAAAATTGCTCCACAGGTAAATCAGTGTTTCTATTTTTTTAAAATTTAGTCGTGCTAAAAAATTAATATGTTCTAAACTTATTTTTATTATTGTTTAGAGGCAAATGAAATATTGTTTACATTACACACAACTATTCCCACCATTTGGGTTATATGTGCATCAAATTTATTGAAACTGAAATGTGATACTAAGAAGAAAGATGTACAGTACAAAAGGTTTAGATAATTTGCACACACTTACAAACACAATTTCAGGTGAATACCTTTTGTTATCTAGAGAGGGAAAAACAGAATGTTTCTAGTTCAAAAAATCTAAAATTAATTTGAATAATACAACTTATTAAACTAATGTTTTCTTGGACCCTATTATCTCCAAAATTTAGAGTGTGGTTCAGAAATAAAATGCCCAAGAGCAACTCTCTTGACAACTTATTACCATGATTGAACTCCTTCTTTTTTACATGGTTCTAAGTGTTGTACTGTAAAATATGCTACCATGATGTAGATTTTATTTGAAACTACAACCAGGATACCATGCAGTAACATATTTTTTTTGTTTTCCATATGCTCACTAGTGAAGATGTAATTGCTGATATTGTTTCTTTCTTTTTCCATCTCATTTCAAACAAAATTCAATGACCTCCAGGGGCAAAGATTTGATCTTCTAAGGATACAGAATAAGTTAACTGGAACTTGCTCAATTCAAACTCTTGTTTATTGGAGCTGTTTTTTGTTTCCCATTAGAGGCTGTGTAAACTAACAGGGTTATACTGTTTTATGTATAATTATACAGTACTTAATTGTATTATTTTAACAAAAATAAAAAGATTGAAAGTAGTGAGGAATGATTACTTCCCATAGATGAAGGAGCTATATCTGACCTACTGTGCGAATCATCCTCGAGCAGTGGAAGTACTCACAAGATTTAGGTAAAGTAAAGGGGAGCAGAATAGGGAAACATTGTTATTTGAAACTAGACGGAAAACAACTTTTTTTGTGTAAGGTGCACTTTTTGTTGTAGATCATCAGGCATGAAAACATTAGAGGTTGTAGGATTTGAATGTTGGCAGCACAGTGTGGATGAGTGGTTAGCGTGAACAGATACTTGATTCAACCCTGTTTGTTCCAAAAGACCTTTAATGAATTCAAGAAAGAATTGAAGGGTCTAGTGCAATAATGATGTAAGTGACTTTTGATGTAGTTGTCATTTCTCCCTAAACATCCTAATATCTCTTTATAACCATTTCATACAAAGTCTCTTATATCGTTTTTGCACTAGACCCCTCGATTGTTTTATTAACAGTAGTTTGAATTTGAATTTATTATGTACAAAATTGAAATCTGAAATCATTGTTAATGCAGAGCTGGTTTTAGTTTTGCCTCCTTACCTCTGAGTTACTTGTTGCCTGCTATCACAAAGTGACACAAAAGAGGAGGAACATTAAATAAATGCTGAACCAACATAGATTTGAGTCCTCCTATGACACAATTCTACCATATATGGCTTATTTGACATTGTATTATGTTAGATTGTAAGTAAAGTAGGAGTGTAATTATTCGGCAAGTATATAATATTTATATCTACTGTAGTAGAGATAACATGCTGAGCACTATGGTTTACTCTGGAGTCTAATAATCACGAATGAGTATACAGCGCAAAGCAAAAACACATCTTAATTCTCCCAACAGTTATAAAGAGACAACAGGTATAATGTAGGGATAGTTGTCAATTTACATTGTTTTTTGCACAAGACCCTTCAATTTTCAACATATTCCACTATGATAAAAAAGTTAAAATCTATAAAAAGTTTTACGGTTTACACACGCTTCGTCTTTCTCTTGTGGAAGGGTTCATCAGAATGAATCAAATTTTCCACTATTGTTGTGTCAGTCAGCCACTTGATAACTGTAATTCCCAACAAACTAAATGAGTTTTAAATAAAAAATACTAAATTTTGAGTGTCAAGCTGCCACTTATTAACAGCAATTCACAAACAAAAGATTTAGGTAGAGTAAAGGGAAAAAGAACAGAGAAATATTGCAATTTAAAACCAAATGGAAAACAACCTCTTTTGATGTAAGGTGCAACTTTTTGTTTTGGATCATCAGACATGAAAACATAAGAGGTTGTAGGTTTTTAATGTTTGTGCCACAGTGGATTCATGAGTGGTTAGCATGTTCGACTGGTACACCTAGAGTCACAAGTTAGAGCACCAGTCAACACCCTGTGGTGTGTCCTTGAACAAGACACTTATCTGACTTGTTCCAGTCGACTAAGCTGTGAAAATAATAACCAGCTTCTGCTGGGGGCTAAAGGCCAGTTTAAATGGATGCAACATCACCCAACATTGTTGGACACAACATGTTTAGAAGTGTTGGGAGCACAAGTGTTCAAATGGAGCCAACATCATCTAACATATTGGATCGTTAACAGTGTTTTTCCTGTCAAAAGCTGTCATAATCAGTCAGCAGAAATTAAAAATTCTTGCTTAATTAAGATTTAGGATC